>JBBPBX010050800.1:2674-14354 GCA_038048925.1 Garcialebias charrua
ATGTCACATTTGTCATCTGTGTATGTTTCCATACAAGACGAAATTAGTCTCTGCATTTAACCCAACCACCACCAGGTGGGGCAGTGAGCAGCTATTGAAAGCGCCCGGGGGAAATTGGGGATGAGGTGTGCCACCCATAGACACCACAAGGTATGCAGTGACTGGGGTTCGAACCTGGGTCCTTCGGGTCCCAAGTCGGTTCCCCTGCCTCTACACCATCTAGTGGCTATTAATGAGACACTTGGCTTGCCATACATAACCACCTTCATCTCGCTCCGGAACTCCTGGAGCAAATGTCAAATCAGCTGCATTTCACCATGCCGCCCAGGAGATATGCAGCTGATTTGACCATTAAAGTGCATTCATTAAGGAAAAGTTCAACTGAGACACACATGTAAAGCCAAACAAGCAAATAATTGTTTTTAGGTGGTTATCTTATTAAATTTCAAATAAATGCACAGCGAGTCCTCCTGCTGCGCACTCCCACTGCCGCAACTCGATTTTGAAATGAAGCTGTTTCTACCATTAAAGTGCATTTATTAAGGAAATGTTCACTCGTTTGCTACAATGTCGAGCAAACAAACAATTGTTTTTAAGTGTCAATGGGTCGAGACGGTGTAGGGGCAGGGCAACTGACTCGAGACCCGCGCAGGTCCTGGGTTCAATCCCCGGTCATTGCTCATCTCGTGGTGTCTCTGAGCAGGACACCTACCGTAAAAATCGGGGTATAACACGCTCCTGTGTATAATACGCTTTGTCCAATTAATGTAAATAAATTGGAAAAATCCATCAATAACACGCTTCGGCGTATAACACTCATCTATTATGCGTCACCGCTACGCAACGCGTCACCGCCTCATTTGCCCTGCTGAAAATGGCGGCCACAGAAGCGAGCGAGCACCGAAGGACTTCACAAGATTAACACGGTAAAAACAATAATTTCTTTGCTGAGAAAAAATATATTTCTTAGCTGACATTATAGCACAAGGGTTCCTGAGCTTAACCGTTCCTTAATCAATTCACGAAATGGTCAAATCTGCTGGATTATAAATTGTTTCGGTTTGACTTCTTCCAAAACCGTCTCGTGCGCTACTAAAATAAATTATAAAAAATTGAACTTTATCTCAAATGTCTTATATAGCTAACAGTTTGTAAATGACAATCAAATAATTACGCTCTGTAAGTTTCAAGAAAATCTGCGGTGTGGTTTATGTTATCTTGCTAAAAAAATAGCTAACAACACAGCTAACAGCAGCTACAGCAGGAGGCGGGCAGCGACAGAGTCAGTACGACCAGAGGAGGCTTTTTTCGGACACATGAGCTAGAAACGGTCTGGAAGTGGCCCCCTAGCGGACAAAAGTGGTACTGCACTTTTTTTTTTTTTGCCCAAAATGAAAAACGGCGATAGCAGAGCCAAAAATGGGTCTAAAAATATGGGGAAAAATCCATAAATAACACGCTCCGGTGTATAACACGCAGGACATTCAAATGAGTAAAAAAACTGCGTGTTATACCCCGATTTTTACGGTAATCCTGAATTGCCCCACGGGCATTTACATAGCTGTCCACTGCTCCCGCTGGGTGTATCCCAGGTGCGATGGGTTAAATGCAGAGAGCCAGTTTCGTCTTTGTATAAAAACACACAATGATGACAACACATAGCACTTTATTTATTGATTATTATTTTTTATCTTGTTAAGTTCTTGTAAAAGTCCTCCCGTGCACGCTCCCGTGGCCGCCATTTGGCAGCCAATCAATTTTTGGCACAACACCGGCCCAAGTTTCCGGGTGGTCAGCGGTGATGCATAACAAATGCGACTTATATGGCGAAGCAATGTATTTATTAGGGGTGCGAATCTCTCAGTGTCTGGAGAATCGATTCCGGTGTCACGATTCGATTCAAAATCGATTTTTCTATTCAGAAACGATTTTTGATTCAGAAACAATTTTTGATTCAGAAACGATTTTTTTATTACAATAGTCATAAATTTAGTTTCAGTTTTGTAACTGACAAGCTGAAAAGAATAAACAACAATGTAAACAAATGGAACATTTATTTAAAACAATAATTTTAGTATTCCTTATTGTATTTTAGTATTCCTTATTGAATTGTACAAATTTTTTGCATCGTTTGATATTTATACCAATAGGAACAAATAATACAGGAATGCATTACATTCTGTATTTTAAATAACCAGTACTGTATTAGGTTAGCTTTTTGCTCTGTTACTTAGACGATTATTGTTTGAATTGATCGTTTGAACTTGTTTGATTTTGGAAAAAAAGGGGCAGATAAAATAAGATTTCTTCTTCTTTCTGCCACCTTTCATTTTATGTATTCTTTCATATACTGTACTATGAGATATGGTTTTATTTTCTTTATCTTTTGGGTGTGAAAAAAAAAAAAAGATTTTGGGGCTTTTAGAATTGATTCTGAATCGCCAGGACTAAGAATCTAGATTCTTTTAAAAATCGGTTATTTTCCTGCACCCCTAGTATTTATGTTTTTTTTCCCACTTTATTAGACATTTTTGAACTGATGCAACATGTATGGTGGAAAATATGGTAATTTGCTCATATTTTTCCTCACCATACAAATTTGTCTGCAGCACTTGCTTTGTTTAGAGGGCCTGTGATAGCTCAGTGGTCAATGTCGCCATCTTGTAATGTCAAGGCTGCAGGTTTGTGCCATGGTTGTGTCAGGATGGGTATTTGGAGTAAAATAAATGCCATAACTTTCATGTGAGTATGGTGACTCCTGCTGCAGGGAGCAGCCTAAAGACAATTAACAACAGTGTGCTTTGTTTGCAGGCCTCGTTCGACTGATCAGACACTTTTTCTACAGTCAGCTCAAGTCCATCGCTGCCAGCATGTTTAAGTTGCTGGACTTCAAAGAGTATGTGTTAAAGTAACCAACCACAAGGCATTTCCTTTTATAATGAGACCACTTCAAGGATAACACAAAACACTTTTGAACTCTAAGTCCAAATGGAAGGTTATTTATTACTAACACAGCAAAAAGTTAAAGAGCCAGCTTAAATATATACTGTATTGATTCATATTTCTGATTGTAGCTTTATCACTTTAGTTAGATTTAACTTTGTCTTCTATTTCCTCCTCGTACATGAGTTGCAGAAGTGATAGTTTTGTAGCACCATTGTTTTAATGACTGATAAAGTATTTGTTAATCGCTAACGTACATGTGCATCTAAAAAAATTAGAACATCGTTGAAGCATGTGGTTGCTTGGAAATAAATTAGCATGGTGGTCGTGGGATTTTATTTTATTTTATGGAGCATCTTTGCTCAGCTCAAGAACCAATCAGATGTTGAGGCCGGGACGTCACCGTCCATAACCGGACAGCAAGAACTGCAGTTTTCAGGATAACAAGCAGGGCTGAGAGTTACTCACAGATGAACAGCACCTGTCCCCTCTCATTTATGTCCCAAGAGCCTTTATTTTTATTTATTTATATATTTTGATTCATTGGATCAATAACCAATGCCTGACAGAGATTATGGGGTGGGGGGTTAAGAGACAGGTGCAACAGGTCAGCTGGGGGATGAAAACACAGCATTAGTATTATTGTTATTACTTTGTATTATTATTATTATGCTGTTGTTGTTATATATACTGTGTATATATATATATATATATATTTATTTATTTATTATTATTACAGTATTGTGCTGTTGTTGTTGTTATATATACATATATTTTTTATTAATTTATTATTATTATTATTATTATTTTAATTCAGACTACTTTTGTCAATATTTTTCAGACTTAGCAAAAAGAAACTCCCAAGTTTTTGGTCATTTTTGTTTGATTTTGAGTCTGACCATGAAGGGAAGACTAATTACTGCTGAGGTGTGTCCATTTTTGCAGGAGGAGACTTGAATGATGGTAAGTGTGTTTGTGGTGGACTGATCAGTGTGTGTGTATTGTCAGTGGTTTGGCTGAGGTGGGTTCTCCCACCACAGCCCGCCCACTCCCTAACCCGGTCATGTTTTCATGAGGCCCTAAGTCACACTGCTAAAATCACAACTAACCAGCAGTCTCCTCTGCTCTTGCAAACAAACAAACAAATAAATAAACAAACACACTTATACTAAAAGTGTGTAATAACAAGTGAAGTAATATAGCAGCATTACTTTAAGTTTTTATTAAAAGCCTTTTCCACACAAACTTGACCCGTGTGGCTCCTGCTTTGTTCTGCTCTTCATTCATTATTCACGTTCAGATTATTAGCTGCATGGTGGCAGATGTCAGAGCGTGATGAGGTGTTTCTGTTTGACTGATTTAAGGAGCCATTATCCCTCCCGCCCATCAAACATTCATGTGAGGCAGCTGGAGTTGTGGCTCTGTCCTCTCCTTCCTGATGTGGCTGCTTCTCGTCAAGCTCGCTCCTCAGCCCAGCAAACCTCAGAGTTTCTTCTAACGAGACAAAGTCCAAGAATCAGGCAGCAATAATAACAGCCTGCATGGTTCAATGAATATATTCATCTCAGTTGATCAGAAAACTATTAAACACACGTGAATTTTAGGCAGGGGAACGTTCTGTCAGGTAATTACTAAATCAATAAATAATTAATAAATAAGCAAACAAACAAACACACAAACAAAATAAACAAACCAGACTGGGTTAAGACGGAGCTTTAACTCCCACCTCCGGGAGAGCTTTGAACACGTTCTGAGGGAGTCGGGGGACATTGAGCCCGAGTGGGCCATGTTCCGCGCCCTATTGTCGAGGCAGCTTATCGGAGTTGTGGCCACAAGGTTGTTGGTGCCTGTCGTGGCAGCAACCCTCAAACCCAGTGGTGGACACCGGCGGTGAGGGATGCTGTCAGGCTGAAGAAGGAGTCCTATTGGGCCTTTTTGGCCTGTGGGACCCCGGAAGCAGCAGATAGGTACCGGCAGTCCAAGCGGCATGCAGCTCGGGTGGTTGCTGAGGCAAAAACTCGGGCGTGGGAGGAGTTCGGAGAGGCCATGGAGAATGACTTCCGTACGGCTTCGAGGCGATTCTGGTCCACCATCCGGCGTCTCAGGGGGGGGAAGCGGTACGCGACCAACACCATTTATGGTGGGGATGGCGTGCTGTTGACCTCAACTCGGGATGTTGTGAGTCGGTGGGCGGAATACTTCGAAGACCTCCTCAATCCTACTGGCACGTCTTCCACTGAGGAAGCGGAGCCTGGGGACTTTGGGTCGGGCTCTCCAATCTCTGGTGCTGAGGTCACCGAGGTGGTTAAAAAGCTCTGCGGTGGCAGGGCTCCGGGGGTGGATGAGATTCGCCCTGAGTTCCTTAGGGCTCTGGATGTTGTGGGGTTGTGTTGGCTTACGCGACTCTGCAATATCGCGTGGACATCGGGGGCAGTTCCCTTGGATTGGCAGACTGGGGTGGTGGTTCCCCTATTCAAAAAGGGGGACCGTAGGGTGTGTTCCAACTATAGGGGGATCACACTCTTAAGCCTCCCTGGTAAGGTCTATTCAGGGGTTCTGGAGAGGAGGGTCCGTCGGATAGTCGAACCTCGGATTCAGGAGGAGCAGTGTGGTTTTCGTCCTGGTCGTGGAACACTGGACCAGCTCTACACCCTCAACAGGGTCCTGGAGGGTGCGTGGGAGTTTGCCCAACCAGTTTACATGTGCTTTGTGGACTTGGAGAAGGCATTCGACCGCGTCCCTCGGGGGGTTCTGTGGGGGGTACTCCGGGAGTATGGGGTACCAGGCCCATTGATACGGTGGCACAACTGGTAGAGCTGCTGCCTCTCAGCGAGAAGGTTGCCGGTTCAAATCCCGGTCCGGGGCCTTTCTGGGTGGAGTTTGCATGTTCTCCCCGTGCATGCGTGGGTTTCCTCCGGGTACTCCGGTTTCCTCCCACAGACCAAAAAACATGCTTGTTAGGCTGATTGGTGACTCTAAATTGACCCTAGGTGTGAGTGTGAGAGTGGATGGTTGTTTGGTGTGAGTGAGACAGGTCCCTCTTGTAAATGAGTCCCCGTGACTCAACGAGGCTAGCCTGTATAAATAAAGGTTGAATGAATGAATGAATGAATGAAATACGGGCTGTTAGGTCCCTGTACGACCGGTGTCAGAGCTTGGTCCGCATTGCTGGCAGTAAGTCAGGCTAGTTTCCGGTGAGAGTTGGACTCCGCCAAGGTTGCCCTTTGTCACTGATTCTGTTCATAACTTTTATGGACAGAATTTCTAGGCGCAACCAAGGTGTTGAGAGGATCCGTTTTGGTGGCCTTAGAATCACTTCTCTGTTTTTTGCAGATGATGTGGTCCTATTGGCTTCATCAGGTCGTGATCTACAGCTTTCACTGGAGCGGTTTGCAGCCGAGTGTGATGCGGCCGGGATGAGGATCAGTTCCTCCAAATCCGAGGCCATGGTCTTGAGCCGGAAAAGGGTAGAGTGCCCTCTCCGGGTCGGGGAGGAGGTCCTGCCCCAAGTGGAGGAGTTTAAGTATCTCGGGGTCTTGTTCACGAATGAGGGAAAACTGGAGCGTGAGATCGATAGGCGGATAGGTGCAGCATCCGCAGTGAAGCGGGCGCTGTACCGGTCTGTCGTGGTGAAGAGAGAGCTGAGTCAAAAGGCAAAGCTCTCAATTTACCGATCGATCTACGTTCCCACCCTCATCTATGGTCATGAGCTCTGGGTTATGACCGAAAGAACGAGATCTCGGATACAAGCGGCTGAAATGAGTTTTCTCCGCAGGGTGTCTGGACTCTCCCTTAGAGATAGGGTGAGAAGCTCAGTCATCCGGGAGGGACTCGGAGTAGAGCCGCTGCTTCTCCACATCGAGAGGAGCCAGTTGAGGTGGCTCGGGCATCTGGTTAGGATGCCTCCTGGACGCCTCCCTGGTGAGGTGTTCCGGGCATGTCCCACCGGGAGGAGACCCAGAGGAAGACCCAGGACACGCTGGAGGGACTATGTTTCTCGGCTGGCCTGGGAACGCCTTGGGATTCCCCCGGAGGAGCTGCTCCAAGTGGCTGGGGAGAGGGAAGTCTGGGCCTCCTTACTTAAGCCCCCAGTATAGCTCCATGTGAGTCCGAGCACCGCGGCACTCTGTGTGAGCGCCGCGGCAAAAGCCTTTGATCGCTGGAGTGAACGCGCCAAGCTCAAATTTTACGACCGCCTACGCGCGCGCATTGATAAACTGCCTCGTGTGTCAGCAAATGACCAATCAGCAACCTCAATTTGTCCTGTAGGTACGCTCCGCCCGGCTGCAGCTGCTGGAGCCTGCACTCCAAAGAGCTGCGCTTGCACAGAGCTATAATATGAACTGCCGGCGCGCAGCACACGCGAGTCCAGCGGCGCTGGACACAACGCACAGCTATACTGGAGGCTTTAGGCTGCTACCCCTGCGACCCGACCCCGGATAAGCAGAAGAAAATGGATGGATGGACTGGGTTAAGGCAGTCCAAATTTATGCTGACTTTTTATTTATACTGTATAGTTATTCATTTATTTATTTAGTTAGCTAGTTATTTAGTTGTTGAGTCAGTGTTTTGATTGAAGCTCATTAAAGTGACTTAAGTATTTCGGTAATCTTTTTCTGACTTGAGACATGAATTATTATAATAAAATAAACTGTAAAGTTGCCACTCTGCCACATGTTTGCTCAACAAAAGTAATATTTTTAAATTAAATTTATTCATTTTAAAATATAACACAAAAAAACAATCACAGATGTGACTATACAATATTGAGAACTTTTTTTATATATATATAAAAATATATAGGCAATGTATGTACTGTATGTATACACACACACACACGCGCGCGCACACGCACGCACACATGCACGCGCACACACATACACACACACACATACAAATACTGTAGAAAGACAGACAGACAGACAGACAGACAGACAGACAGACAGACAGACAGACAGACAGACAGACAGACAGACAGACAGACAGACAGACAGACAGAAAGACAGATAGACACATATACCAGGAACTCGTCTTAAGTGCAGAGATGACAGGGCCTTCTCTGTAGTAGGCCCAAGTCTTTGGAATGAGTTACCTCTGCTTGTCAGACAGGCCCCCCTCCCTCTCGATTTTCAAATCCCGTTTAAAAACCCACTACTATTCCAGCTTTCAACACCTGAGAATCTGTGTTTTGAACCTGTTTGCTTCACACAGGTTGGTCGTTATATTTATTATCTGCAACGTTTTTAATGTATATATTCTGTTTTTTACGTCATTTTGTATGTTGCCTATGTGTTGCCCATTTTTGTTTGTACAACACTTTGGTTGGCCTTTTTGCCGTTTTAAGTGCTCTATAAATAAAATTGTATGGTATGGATATGGTAAATTATTATGAAGTTGTAGTTACATTACTTTGATAAATGTAGAAGTTTTTAAATCAACACAAAAAATTTATATCAGTCTAACTGAGCAGCCTTTTTTTAATCAAATGCAAAATCTCAGGACTTAAAAATACATTCCCTTATTTTTTGACATCTCGTGTGTGTCAAGCACCTTTAATCTCTCATGCGGGTGTGAAAATCAAATTGTAACTTTATTCTTTAGGTTAAAATCAAATTGTAACTTTCTTCTTTGGGTTAAATTCAGATTGTAACTTTCTTCTTTAGGTTAAAATCAGATTGTAATGTTCTTCTTTGGGTTTGAATCAGATTGTAACTTTCTTATTCGGTTAAAATCAAATTGTAACTTTCTTCTTCAGGGTAAAATCAGATTGTAACTTTCTTCTTCGGTTAAAATCAGATTGTAACTTTCATCTTCAGGGTAAAATCAGATTGTTACTTTCTTCTTCGGTTAAAATCAGATTGTAACTTTCTTCTTTAGAGTAAAATCAGATTGTAACTTTCTTCTTCGGTTAAAATCAGATTGTAACTTTCTTCTTCAGGGTAAAATCAGATTGTAACTTTCTTCTTCGGTTAAAATCAGATTGTAACTTTCTTCTTCAGGGTAAAATCAGATTGTAACTTTCTTCTTCAGGGTAAAATCAGATTGTAACTTTCTTCTTAGGTTAAAATCAGATTGTAACGTTCTTCTTTGGGTTTAAATCAGATTGTAACTTTCTTCTTCAAATCAGATTGTAACTTTCTTCTTCAAATCAGATTGTAACTTTCTTCTTCAAGTTAAAATCAGATTGTAACATTCTTCTTCAAATCAGACTGTAACTTTCTTCTTCAAATCAGATTGTAACTTTCTTCTTCAAGTTAAAATCAGATTGCAACTTTCTTCTTTAGGTTAAAATCAGATTGTAAATTTCTTCTTCAGGTTAAAATCAGATGGTAAATTTCTTCTTCAGATTAAAATCAGATTGTAACTTTCTTCTTCTGGTTAAAATCAGATTGTAAATTTCTTCTTCAGATTAAAATCAGATTGTAAATTTCTTCTTCAGGTTAAAATCAGATTTTAACTTTCTTCTTCAGATTAAAATCAGATTGTAAATTTCTCCTTCAGATTAAAATCAGATTGTAACTTTCTTCTTCAGATTAAAATCAGATTGTAACTTTCTTCTTCAGATTAAAATCAGATTGTATCGTTCTTCTTCAGATTAAAATCAGATTGTAACTTTCTTCTTCAGGTGACCCCTGCTGTTAGTGTCATGTAAAACCTGCAGTCCTGTTGCTCCTTCGTGGTTCTTCCAGACCAGCTGAGTGTCTTTTGGCCATGTGAACTTGGTTCTTTTCATTCTTGTGACCCCTCCATGAACAGCACGCTACACCTCTGTTCCAAACAGAGCAGGACAAAGCTGTGTGCGCTCGGTCCCACTGTTGAACCTCGTGCAGAGGTAATGGGAAGCAGTCAGAAGGTGAGGTCGCGAGTTCACGGCGGGGCTGAGGAGACCTGTCCACGACTCGTGTTTGCTTCTTCTCTCCCCCCCACCCCCACATCTCCACATCCTTCCTCCAGGAGGGTTGCCACCGTCCTCACCCTGTCCTCACACAGACTCTGTTTGTTTTTCTGCGTTTACTAAATTTTCCCCCGGCAGGAAAACGACCAGAATCACCACGTCACTGCGTGCTGGTGAGTTCATCAACACTTTGCACCCCCCAACATCCCCCCTCCACTCCCATCTGCAGCTCCCTGAGAAACCTTTTGTGTTTGGCCTAGCAAAGTCTGTCTATTTATATCTGCACGAAAACCCAGGCTGCTGCACTTTTACCTCATTTCATGCAAGATAATAACTCTTCATGTTTATGGAACTGGAATAAAGTTAAAACTGTAATGATGGTGACAAAGTATTTATTATAATGCAAATCCACAATAAGAATGGGCTCATTAATACAAAGAGCTGGAGGAACTTTGACTTTTTTAACCCCCATTAAGCAGTTTTCTTATTTATCCCTTTGCCGTTTTTATTTCAAGAACGTGTGATTACTTTTTATTTCTGCTGTTAAACCTCTCATAATGAATATATATCTAATATTCTTTAGGCATCAAGCTGTTATGATGAATCAAAAGAACAAACCTTGTGATGTAAGCAGTTAAAAGAAAGAAATGGTTTATTTTAAGCAGCTGCAGAGACTGTTATTGTCTCATTATGGTTAATCGCTTGCAGGTCAGGAGGGTTATCTACAAGTATAATTACCACTGTCACAGTCTTCATGCTTTTAACCAATTTATAGCTCTTTACTTTAATTAAATAAAAATGTATGTACTGTATATGGTAAAAAAAATACTATTGGAGTCAGACTGGTGAATAAATGGTACGGCTTATCACATTTCTGTTGCGGAAATGTTATGTTATTTTATTTTTAATACCATTTTAAAGATACATTTTGTCTTCGGTTTATAACTTTAATTATTTGTGATTGTGTCTATTTGAAAAATGAAGAAAAATATTATTGCTCCAAATATATTTTTGATTTCAAAAAGTTATTTTGTGGATAAAAATAAATAAAAATTGTTTAAAATCAAATTTTGTGTCAGTTTTACTTTGAAAATATTGAATGCTGTTTATTATGAAAAATCCATGTGTGTAACTTGAAAACACTGAAATAAAGCTAACACTGAAACACAATATGTTATTTGTATTAGGTTTTATCATCTCAACTGCCAGGAAATCAGAATTATTTATGAACAAAAAAAATAGAAGATTTAAGTGTGAATATTTCATTTCAGTTTAATTTGAGAATTTTAAAGCACATTATAAAAACTGCTGCATCACAGCAATTAATGTCTAATTTTAAATCTTAAATTAAAACATTTTTGCAGATCTGATTTAATTAAAGGGTTATTAAGTTATTTAACTATTTCTGTCTACCGGTAGTTTTATTATATTTTTGCAGCCTTGGATGAAAAACGGGGAAGCAACATACTGGATTAATTTTGTGCTTTAAATTTGCAGTAAAGACATTTGTGTTCTTAATTAAACAAAGCTCTTGTTTTTGTTCATTTGTTCAGAGAAAATACTCTGATGCATGCTCAATAATCCAGGTAGAAAAATCTAAAAAAGCTAAGTCTGGTCCTCTGGACATTCAAAAAACAAAACAAAGCAAAAAAAATGTAGAAACGTTTCGTCTTTCGTCCGAAAGACTTCCTCAGTCTGAGTTGCTGTGTTCAGCTCAGTCTTATAAATAGCACCCTCTCACAGTGGATCAGTTCAGAGAAAAGATTATTCCTTCCATGGAACATTTTAGCCATTTGTATAATTTCACCACATACATGAAGCAGCAAAATAAATAAATGAATA
>JBBPBX010050800.1:14814-24832 GCA_038048925.1 Garcialebias charrua
TGTGTGTGTGTGTGTGTGTGTGTTAAAAAGGAAGCAAATGAAGATTATGGAAAACGCAGAACAAAAAACAGTTTGGGATTAAAGATGAACAAAAAATGGAGAAGTTACTTCTCCTCAAAGCTGGTGGTGGTTGAGATTCACCTGACAGAAACCAAAACAGCAACAGATGCAGCTCAGAACTAGTTTGTTTTATCGTTACATTCCTTCTGTTTCTCCTTTCATTTCGTGTTTCCTATCCTCTCTCTTCGGCTTTGTGCTCACATTGAGACATCCACATTGGAGGCAGATTTTGGTTTTCTGCCTATCTCGTCCTCGCCATAGTGCTCTTGAGACCAAGCAGGCAAAGAGACACACACATGCACACAAACACACACACACACACACTTTTAGGCGCCACAGAGGAGACAGGCTTGCTAGTGTTACATTGAAAACCCCACTTTCCCTCAATCAGACAGACAGGTAGACAGCTGGGTGTTATGCTAAATCCCTTCTCCCGTGTGTCCCTCCGAACAAGGGCCCCGCTCTCGCTGTCACTTCCCTCCGTGTGTTCCTCTCTTCACCTCACGCCTCACGCTCCAAGATTGAAGACCGGAGACGGGAGTCAGCTCTGGAAAATATGGAACTGTGATACGACTGCAAAAATGTAGAGCAGTTTTTGAAAAATTTAGAGCCGAGGCAAAGGGTTCAAACAACTCAGCAGAGAATGCAGAAAATAAAACATATTGTTATCTGTCCCTCGCTTGTTTCTCTCCACCCTGACCCCAAGTTTTCCTATTTTAAGCACCACTTCACCCCAAAACACACGTTTTTGTGTGTGTATGTGTGTGCGCAAGCTGAGGTTTGTTTGATTTCTTGTGCGTGAGGTGTGATGGAGAGAGATGAGAGAGGATGATGGCCAGGCTTGGCCTACTGACTCATCCTCAGAGAGAACAGTGTTGATACAGGAATGAAGCCATCAAGTGCTTCCACACACACTCTCAAACGCAAACACACACACACAGGCAGCCTCTTCCCATCAGTCTTTTGTTGCGTTTGCCAGGGATGATGATCTCACCACATAGCAGGAATAAGCCTCAGTAGCAGCCAAGCCAGCAGGCAGATGGACAGCCAGTCAGTCAATCACTCAGGTGTAGAGTTTTTAGTCAACTGGGGATATGGTTATATACAAAAATGAGATCAGTCAGTCACAGCCGTGTAACAGGTAGTCAGGGATTGTTATGTCTGTTGGCTTCAGAGGAAAAGAGGAGGAAGGATATTAAAACCGCCGTTGCTCTTCCTGCAGTTTGGTTAAATCTTATTGTCGAGTCAAGTCAGTATCAAACGTCACTGTCATGTTGAAAATAAAAAAAAATGGAGCGTTCAAGTCCAGACAAGGTTGGGATAAACCCTTTCAGAGCTTCTATTTTCTGTAAGTCTCTCCCCCGAAAACAACCTTTCATGTTCACATGAGTCCAAAGAAAGACTGACAACCTGAAGGTGTTGCGTTCAAGATGCATCATTCATTAGAATGAGTTTTTAAAAATCATACTATTTATTTAATTGTATTTTTAAGTTAAATGTATTGTTCTGCAAATGCTTTACCTTTTTAAACCTAACTTGCTTTTGTGTGGGGAAAATATTATCTTTTTATAAAATAATTCAATGCAACTTAATATTATGTTATTTACTGTATAGCAATAGTAGTATAACTTTATTTTTTAAATCTTTAGACATAAGGAAGACAAAAGAAAATGTGTTGCACCCTTTTATCACCACGTGCACTCTGTCAATATTTGGATGAGCAGCTCCAGAAACATTCATCTCCTCGTGGAAGACAAGTTCCAGAGTTTCTTCAATAAGAGATTAAAGGAGAGTTGAAAATAATTTAAAAAAGCTCTCTGAACTCAGCGTTATTTGAGTAATAGGTTACAATATGTACATATTAACAACACAAAGTCACAAATTGAAACTATAAAATGTGGTCTTCCTCAAGGCTCAGTTCTAGGACCTCAATTATTTATACTTTATGTAAATTATATCCAGTATTTTGAAATTTATAATGTTTGCTGATGATACAAAAAAAAATTTCTGGAAAGGATATAGATGAACTAATACAAATAGTAGAACGCCCATGAGCAAGGCCCTTAACCCTCACCATCTGCTCCCTAAACAGGTCTCTCTTGATAATGAGTTATCATGGCTCAATGAGACTACCTGGATAAATAAAGGGTAAATGAAGAAAAAAAAATCCGAATTACAATAATGTAAAATTACATATAAATGGAGTTCAAATTGACAGAGTTTATGAGACAAAATTTTTAGGTATCATTCTGGAAAACAAATTTAGTTTGAAGCCTCATCTTATTGAACATATTTGAAATAAAATTGCAAAAACTATTGGACTATTGTTTAAAATAAAATATTTAATAAATGTAAAAGGCTTGTACAGTATATTACATACGCTTCCTTGGTGATGCCCTATTTGTTATATTGCTCAGACATATGGGGGAATGCAAATAAAATAACTATTGACATACTAGTAAAATTACCAAAAAAAAGCAATTAGGCTTATTAATAAAGTGGGATATTGTGAACCAACTACTGTAATACCCTTTTTAGTCAAAGTAATACTTTAAAATTTAAAGACATTGTTTATTAAAAAAATACTGGAAATAATGCACTGAATAAAATTCTTCCTTCTGGAATTCAGAAATTATTCAAGTTAAGAGAGAGTAAATATAATTTATGAGGTTTGTTAATATTTGAACAAGCTAAAGAGAAAAGTAAAGTAGATGCATTTCAGTGATCAGTGTGAAACTGTGAAATTAATTGAAATTTGTTTTTTGTTTTTCTTTAGGGTTCTCCCTTATTTAGGGGGTCACCACAACGAAATGAGTTGCACGAAGACGTGGCAGTTATTTTTACGCCGGATGCCCTTCCTGACACAACCACAGACCACCGAGCTACCACAGCCCTCTGTCGAGCAGAGAGCTGCTATAGGGCACACGGGGGAGCAGATGGTGAAGGTTAAGGGCCTTGCTCAAGGGCCCAGAGTGGGGCAAATGAAGGTGGAGGCAGGTTGATCATGATTGATCCACATGTGGAAGGAATTAAATGATCTCAATTTTTTGGGAGGTTTAAAAGATCCTTAAAATGTAAAATTATAAAAGCTTATACCATTATGTAGATGTATATATGTATTGTGTAACCATGTACTTTGTATGTAATGTGAGTGTATGTATATACATGCATATTTAAATACATGCTAAATCTCAGTATGTGTACTTATGTATGTATATGTACAGTCTGTCATTACTGCTGAGTCTATGAATAGGGTAAGTATAAGCCTTGGCTTCAGCCTATCCATTTTTTGTAAATTATTGATTTACCATGTTATATTGGTTTCCTTTTTTGTTGTTGTAACGTTTTTAATTTACCAAAATAAAAGTGAGTTGAGTTGAACACAGTAGAAAGCTGAAAAAGACAATAATGTGGTTTTATTGATTGTTTACCAGATTATAGCCTTGTCGTTACTTATTTGACGCTGTCTGCTAGATTGAGTGTCACGTCCCTCGGGCTTTCCCACCACTGCAATGAAAAAAAGAAAGCAGACTAAAGTAAAAAAAAATCAAATGTAAAAAAAAAAGCAGATTTATTAATTTATTTAGTTATTTTAAATGAGAGTCAGAGTTGATATGCGAGTGCTGTGCCTGATGAGCATGAACAAAACACAGAGCTGGAGCCCAAATAGTCTAAGAACAACTGTATCCGTTGTTGTGCTAATCCTAAATGAAATATGTATTCAGTAAAAGGATTAGGGCGTCCAGTGTCATAAAAGAAACCACTTACCAGCTCCAAAGGTAATTTGTAACCTTAGCAACTGCTTGTGGAAATGAATGGGGGATTAGGATTGGCTGCAGCCAGCGTTGTCCTCATGCAGCCAAAACACACACCGATGCACACGGTCTTCGTTCAGTCACTTCAGGCACACTGAGGGTGCATAAAAGCAATAAAAAGTTGTGTTTAAGACACAAAACTGGGTTTAGCAGAAAATGAAGTATAGCAGTAAAGTAGGAAAACAACCGGATTAAGCGTTCAGGAAGGCTAAAACGCTGTTTTTCAGTCGATCTGTTTTGATTTCTTAACACAACTCAGAGTCAAGCAAAGGGTCAAATGCTTTTTCAGTAATAGGACACTGAGTAAGACTGAAGGAGCCACTTTTAAACTGACACTAATTAGTGTGCCTTGCCTTTATTTGTTAAACCCCAAAAAAAAAACTCAAAGGCAATTGTGTTGCTCAGACATCTGGATTATTTTCAGCCCAGTCCCAGGCCTCGTCTGACAGCCCTCAGGCTCCACTGTACCTGCGACGTCTCGCGTTACACTTAACGATGTCAGCGCTCGCTTGAGCGGACGCCGACGTGTGAACGTTTGTGTTCGCAGAAAGAGAAGGGCGAACAGACCGACAGAAGCACGCCCGTCAATAAATTCACAAGCACAGATTGAAGGATGGTGAAGAAGAAGCAGACAACGTTGATGTGGGGGAGAAGTTTGCGGCGAGAGACAGGGAGGGGAAAGATTTGGCTCTGAACTGCACCTTGCTGGAGACATCTCAAATAGCTAATTGCTTAATCATGTGGAAGTGACTACAGCCCAACTTGTTCTTGTCTCTGACATAATCTCTCTGTCTCGTTGTGTTTCATTGCTGCACATGCTTCACTTTGCCTCTCAGTCCATGATGTGACTCATCATCTTCTCCCACCGTCCGTCTTACTTTCTGTCACTCCCCTTCCATAAGTCTGCGGAAGCGATTAAAACGGTGGCAAATGGCTTCTCCGGTGACATTTGCTGACATTCAAGGAAGTGCATTTATCAGAGTACTACAGTTCACCTTGGTGAATGAAATCCATTTGTGCTGCTGTGATGGCCCGGTGGCCCCTCTCTCTAACTCGTTCTCGCTCCATCCATGTCCTCTAAATGAATGCCCAGTGTACGGGGAAATGGCAAGGTGGCGCGCGGCTTCACAGCTGCTCTCAAATGTCATGCTGAAAAAAAAAAAATCTTTAATGGGCTAAGTGTAGCCTTTCCAGCCCTAACTTGTCAGGTAATCAGAAATCTCTCTCTCTCACACTCACGGTCTCCCTCCTCATCCACCTTTCCCTCGTTCCTCGGCTCCCTCAGGCCACGACACACCACTAATTACCTGTTATACCAATCGGAGAGTGGGATGGCAGGGAAGAGGAAGACTGCTTTTAAGATGGGCGGATATCACAGCCTCCCTCTCATTGGCTTCAGTCAGACAGGCTGCATATTTCTAGCCTGGTTATGATTTTTATAAAGCCAAGGCATAACTCTTTGGCACGGGAGTCACCTGGAACATGACACCTCTTTTTATAGGAAAGATAATGTTCATGTAAGTGAAGGGATTTAATTCACCATACATCCCCACACAAGTCAGGGTGTCAACCAGTTGCCGGTGGCCACAGCTCTCCCCAGCAGCTATTGTGACTGACACAGACCGCGGAGTCAAAACAAAGCCTCAACTTGCTTTCATTTTTTTGAGTCACGAGCAATTTCTTTTTGTGATGCGCCAACTGGAAAATATGTAACCTTTTGATAATAAGGTTTTGAATGTTTTTAAGTTAGCAAAAAAGAAAAAAAATTAGTTCCAAATTCCAATCATTTTTAGAAACCAATGTGAAAAAGTTATCAACCTTACCTGCAGTAAATAGTGTTTTGTTAACGGTTCCAGTTGCAAACATTTCATAGCAGTTCATGTGAATGTTAATTTTTAAGTCTTTAAAATGCCATTTTTGCATCGCATGTTTATTCCTGCAGAAATATTATGTTATACATACATGCATTCTGTATGGCTGACCCCCGCCTCTGGAACTCCCTCCCTGACTCTCTGAGAGCTTCGCAATCATTTGTTGCCTTTAAAAAAAGCTTGAAGACCTTTCTTTTTAAGCAACCCTATTCTGCCTCCATGTGATTTTATCACTGATTTTAGTTGCACTTTGTAGCACTTTGAGATTTTTGTTAACAAAAAGTGTGTTACAAATTAAATTTATTATTATTATTATTATTATTATTATTATTATTATTATTATTATTATTATTATTATTATTATTATTATTATTACAACAGAAGTGCAGCAGCAGGGTGCCCTGGAAGTGCTACAGCTGGCTGCTGCTGCCCCTAATTGTGCTTAAAAACTGCTACAAAATTATATTAGGTCAAGCAGAGCTGATTAAATTAGAGCATTCTGAGCTTTTTCATGAATGAGATGGCCTTCAGAGTTTTGCTGTTAAAAAGCCCATAGGTTAGTTTGCAATGGGAACTTTGAAGCAACGGATTGCTTATTGACAGCTGATTGATAAATTACCAAACAACCTGGACTTCCAACAACAAGATGATTTTTAAATTTTAACTATGAAATTTCATTGTTTCCTTTCTTGTTTGGAACCTAAAACACTAGCTTTGGTCTCAAGAAATAAACAGAGCCAGTAAAAAGCTCAAAGATATTAACATGCTGAAGTTAAACACTTAGGATGATTGTGAAGTTATGTGTTCCTGGCAGAGATCCCCATGTCCTGCCCCGGGTGTCAGGTGACTGAGTGCCAGTGCAAAAAATCAAAGATTAGCTTCATTAAAGGAATTTAATATCACAAGAGAGCACGCTCAAAGTGCTGTATGTGTTGTGCATGACTCTCAGCTACTACCATTTCAAATATAGGTCAGTATTTGTAAAATTGACACAGTTATAGCCATTTTTGTTGTAGTTAAAGTCAATTACCTGAGGCATCAGTGGTGTAGTCTACATTTTTGTAGTGGGTATACCGCGGTAAGTTTTATGTAGGACGTTGGACAACGTTGAAGCCACGGAGCGCGTATGTCTAACATCCAACGTAAAACTGACTTTACCGCAGTCAGTCTGTGTACTGTATACTTCTCTCTGGTATTTCATACTGTGTGAACTGACTTAGTGTATTTATTTTTTACCGTGTTTTTCCTTTTAATGTTGTTCTTATACATTTTTATTATACAGTAATTCTACTGTTGTTAATATCATAATTTTTACCATTAGTGTGTGATACTGTTCTGTACATTTTTAAACCTCTTTTATGTTGTGTGTGAAGAACCTTGATAACAGTTTATCTGTTTTAACTGTGCTATATAAATAAAATTGACTTGACTGACTTGACTACTGTGCTTAGAAACCAAAGTACACTGGTTAGTACAATGTAATCATCAATTTATTTTGATTTTTAAGCATATTGAACATTTCCAAATTTCTCTGATGCTTATATTTGATTAACAAACTTTATACAACAGTTGATTTTGAATTAAAACATGTTATAGAATTTATAAAACAGGATCAAACTAAAACACGTTCAAGTATTAAGTAGTAAGTACAGAACTATTGATTATATAATAATTCACTGGATAAGTGAATGTAATAAACAAGCACTGCACATACAGACAGATTATCATGGAAGCGTTTGCCATTTGACATATCAATGACACGTGCCACGTGCATGTATCTTGGGCACTTAAGTGGGTATATTGAAATTCTTAAGCTTTTCTAATGGGCATACTCTATACAGTATACCCATGTAACACGTAGACAACACCACTCTGAGGCATCTACTGTATCTTGAATTGGGTTAACTCCTAAATTTAAGTAGTTATACATCTAGATTCATTCATTAATTGCTGAAACTTTCATTAAATTATATCCAATTTGTGAGATTTTTGCTAACAATCAAACAAAGTTGACTCCAGCACTTGATGCCAAGTTTTAAGCAAACATCTTGTAGCACCTGTAGTCTGTGTTGTTGACAGGCTATCAGCTACAACCAAACCAAATATTAGCACATATTCTGTAAAACTGAATGAATTATAGTCATTTTTCTGTTTTCTAAGGAATTTGATGTGGCCATCTTTCAATTGGTAACTCAGTTGTAGATGTAATTTAATGAGGACTTCTGGAACGTTACGTCAAAATCCATCCATTGTGATGTATTTTGCTAACAGACAAACACACGAGCACACACATGAACAAAACCATCTTGTCCGCAACCTTGCAGATATGTGTGATAAACACCAACAGAGCATGAGATGAAATGCTCAAAAGAGCTTCTAAAGTCTTCTGGGTCATATTTATTCACCTAAAGTTTTCAAAAGAGGCGGTAAATTTAAATGGAAAAATGCATCCACTATCCAATCCAGGCTCACTTACGCCCACAGAAACATTCACATGTGCAAGAAAAAGAAGACAACAGGCGTTAAAAATGGGACACACCCAGACCACCACTCACCATCAGAACCCGGGACACATCGGCACAGGTCAAAAGTTCATCAGGTAGCTGAGAGTAATGCTACTTTCCTTCAGGCTGCGAATTAGGAGGCTCAACGAGTGTGGGGGGATGACGTAAAGAGACACAAGGAGATCGTCAAAACACAATGTGGGAAAGGAGAATGATTGACAGGTCTTAACTTATGTGACATTCTGTCATAAACAATGCCTTTACATGGAGAGTGTATATTTCTCTCCACTTTACAAAACAAAAAGGCAGGAAATATGCATTGCATTTTGCTTTCTTAATACCAATAAACCTTTTTTACCACATACTGAACATACTAGAATAAATAGGTTTTAAGAAAAAAAAACAGTGTTGCTAAAATGACAGTTCTCAAAATTGATTTGTTATCAATCCTACAGAGCTGCAGGGAATTTTCTTAGTACCGCGTCTCATTCATAAAGACAATTCAATTCATTGATATGGCTCCAAGTCACAAAAGAAGTCATCTCAGGGCACTGAACAAATACATTCACGTACAGTAAAACAGTCAACAGATTATGATGTAACTTCACTTCATCGTGCTCCCATCCTAAGCAAGCACAAAGGCAACAGTGAAAAGGAAAAACTCAACGAAGCCTCCAGCAGAACGAGGCTCAGGACGAGCGGCCATTCGACCAGCTGGGTTTGAGAGGATCAGGAAGGAGAAACAAACCAACAATGACAGGTCCAGGTGTACTTTCTATTGGATGAAAAACAAATAAACACGTTAAGGATAGAAATACTTACAAATACAATCTGGTAAAGTAGAGCAAGTAAAGACAGCAGCAAAGTGGAACATGATTTTGTCCTCCAGCTGTCTAAACCAATAGCACCATAACTATGGGATAATTCAGGAAACCCAAACTGACCCTAACTACAGGTAGTCCTCAACTTACGACGGAGATCCGTTCCTGCGCCGCGGCGTAAAGCGAATTTCGACGTAAGTCTGAACATACGTACATACTGAACCATATACGTACAGTACTGTATTTTACCAAGCACTTAGCCTATCCTAACACAGTACCCTACATAATTATCAAAAAACACATACATTTGGGAGTCATAATGAAGGGAAAAAATAGTTAATTTCCTACTGGTATGCTGGTGAAGCCATTCCTCGGTCCCTCCTCCGTATTCTGTTTACGTCGTAAAACCGCCGTCAAGCTCGGTCCAGAGCATTTACAGTAAGGGCTGTTGCCTTGTTAGCTCGTTGCTCCTCCAAGATTTGCAGCTGCCTGTACTTTTCCACAGCTTCGCGCTGGTTCTGCAGTCAACCTCGGTCCATACGTAACGTCTCCGCCTCTGGATTCCTCCGCCTGTAAAACCGGAAATTGCGTAACTCGGCTTTTCAAAAAAAAAAATTTCAAATGATTTTTTTTATTTTATTTTAAAATTTTTAATGGGAGATGCATCGTAACCGTGAAACGTCGTAACTCAAGACCGTCGTAAGTCGAGGACTACCTGTATAGGATTTATCAAAAAGGAAAGACTTAAGCCTAATTTTAAAAGTAGACGTGTCCGCCTCAAGGAGAGAAACTGGAAGTTGGTTCCACAAGAGAGGAGCCTGAAAGCTCTGCTTCCCATTCTGCTTTTGGAAATGCTAGGAACAGGAGACAACATTTTGATATTCTCAAGTCATATTGTCGGTTTTGATTTAGGCCCTGTTTACACGGACACTGTGTGGGGGAAACGG
>JBBPBX010050802.1:0-24831 GCA_038048925.1 Garcialebias charrua
ACAATAATAATCTCACAGCTTCAAATGATAAAAACATGCAGAATCTGCCTGCTTTGAACACTTCCAGCCAAAATCATTATCCTCAGAGTTTAAAACTTGGATCCACTTATGCAAACATGACGTTACAGTTCATGAGAAACCACAGAAATCAATAAACTTTCAGAACCGGTACGAGCCACCAGATGTAAGAATTATGAGGAGGTCAATATTAATACTGACCTCTTTATCCTTAATTAATCTACTTATTCAGATTGAATAGTAAATTCACGGATTCTGTTCTTTTTCAGTTTACCCAATATTTCTGTGATCTTTATGATGGATAAATAAACAGAGCCATTAAGTGACAAAGACGTTAACTTAGTTTGATATGTCAAAGAGACACTATCATTTATTTAAAATAAATCAACTAAATTAACACCATTACACTTGATTGACATGATTTCACTTTCTTTCAACTTAAAACGTCAGCACACTTAAATTCAACACAACAGACTTCAATATTGGATGTTAACATATTTAGTCTGAGGGGCATTTCAGCTTAAAATAGTTTCCAGCTTAAGATTGAGAGGGAAAGATTTAGGAGGAGAAATATGGAGGAAGAAAAGTTAAGAGTCAGGGAGTTATCTTGATGTGTTTAACCAGAAACATGGCAGTTCTCCGGCCGATTAAAGCTACACGTTGGTACCCTTGGCAAAGCATTTGACGACTTGTTACCTCGTGAAGATGGTCAGTCTCCCTCGGTCCAGTTTGGTCAGTTCGTTTACCATTCTCAGCGTCTCCAGACGTGCGCCTTGACTCGAACCGAAAGTAACGGCAGCTCCTGGTGGTGTTTCCAAGATAAGACGTTCCTTAAAGGAATGTCAATAAAAGAGAGCTTTTCACGGCTTGAAATAGATTTATAACAGGCATGTTATAAATCTTTTAACTGAATGACGTGTCCTTAGCGTGTGACTAGACGATCATCAGTTCTTTGGAGAAGACCATAGTTTGAGGCTTACTCCAGCAGACTTCCAGAGAAAGTAAGATGTGAAGGTTTTAACTGAGACGTGACCCAGAAAATGTGTTCTTTCTGATTGGCCGAATGGCATCATAAGTTGATGTGAGGATGACATCAACATGTTGAAAGGGGGTCAAAAGATTAGTTTGTCAGAAAGATAAAGTGTTAGTTTCAGATGTCAGCATTTTATCATAAAACTGATTCCTTTGCTTTAACACTTTAACAAAATAAAGGGCGGGCTGGGCGCGGCTGACCGAGGTCAGGCCGCCTTCTCCGGACTGAACAAGGATAGCACACCGCTGAAGACCCTGATCTTGAATGTCCAACGTAAAACTAACTTTACCACTGTTTAATGTGGTGATATGGCTCTGCATGTTGCTGTCTTGTTTTGTGGTGTTTCTAGTGTAAAATACTTGCACATAGCGGACATGTTTAGATGAAAAGTTGGTTAGCCGTTAGCCACAGTGCTACTGCACGTTTTAGCCAGCTGCAAACTAGGGGTGGGCGATATATCGAATATACTCGATGTATCGCGATATTTTAAATGTACGATGGTTAAAAGGGCTATATCGTGTATATCGAGGATCCTCCTGCTGTCGCGCGGGCCCCCACTCGCCCCCCTCCTTCCTGCAGGCTGCAGGAGCCGCGCGCGAGACTTTCAGCACAACATGTAAACACGGCAGATATGAAGAGCGCTGCACGCTGCTGAGGGGGGAAAACAATGTTCTGAGCTAGTTTGGATTAAATTGTCAGATGAGGGCATAAAAAATGTTTTTGTAGACGATGCTGAAAATAGTCCCGAAGAAAGGTCTGAACTACGAATCTTTTTCACCATTTAAACAGCGGAGTGGAGCATGAACGGCAGAACCAAGTGTTTTTACAGCTGCTGCTTCCTTAAAACAAACCACGGGTCTGAGCTTAGTCATGCGTGCACCGCATAGAGAGGTGGAGACATTAATAAATCAGCATTTTATCATTATCGCTAAAGACACGGTCCTTAGCGGCTAACAAGATGGCTAACGCGTTAGCCGTCTTCTTCCACAGCTGAGACTGACCGTGTCTTTAGCGATACAGCTGATTTAATAATGTCTCCACCTCTCGGTTCACGTTTCTGAGTGGAGGCTGTCGTGTTTTACACAAGGATTCAATGCGACACTTTGTAGAGCAACTTTAGAGAACGTCTTCGTGAATCCGGAAACAACCCCTGACCCTTTCACAATAAAACCGGATACAGTACACAGAGGCTCACTGTGATAAATCTGTTCTTGTTCAGAGGTTTTGCAGACATTGCCTGAACTTGGCACAGTTTGAAACTTGTGCACATTTTGTGGTTTGTTGTTAAAAATTACTAGCACATGCAAATAGTTGAGAGTTGTTACCTGTGACTGTTCTGGGTCAGTAAATTTTATGGCCACTGTTTACACTTTTGTTTTTGTATTTTAAAGGCCTTAATTGTTTTGATTTAATATTTTTTTAATGTTAAAAGCACAAGAGCACCTTTTTAAGTTTAAATTATGTATTCTTCCTTTTTGCTTGAAGTACTTTTTATTTATGTGTGCAATTGATGGTTAAAATAAAATATTTAAGTTTGTTCAAATTTAGTGTTGACATTTTTTAATCAATTTTGAATCATTTTTTCATTGATTTTGGAGATATCGCGATATATATCGTGTATCGTGATATAGCCAAAAAATATTGCGATATAATATTTTCCTCATATCGCCCAGCCCTACTGCAAACTATGAAATGGATTTCCTGAATGTGAGTTGGGTCTTATTACTTTGGGTTCATGAGACACGCCTTCGTTCAGGAAATCCATTCTATAGTTTGAAGCCAACGTGCAGAGCAACTGGCAGGGAATCACACGTGGAGACATTTTACTTGGAAACACAGAGACATGCATCATGGATCGGAAATCTCTGCAGGTTGGATCGTAAAATTCAGTTACGTAAAGTATGCTGGTATCGGAGCCCGATACCAATATAATATATATTAATATATCTCTTAAAGATATATTAATATATCTCTTAAAGCTAATGAGTTGTAAATGTCCATCCAGTGATTATTTTCTGTAAGTTTCATCAAAATCTGTCCTGTGGTTCTTGAGCTATTTTGCTAACAGTAAAACACTGAGCTAACAGTAGTTCATACCTCCAGAGAGCAGGAGGCCGTGCTGCGACAGAGTGAGTCCGAGCAGAGGAGGCTGCGGTCGGACACATGAGCTGGGAACGGTCGGTGGACGGTAGCAGCCGAAAGTGGTACTGTGCTCCTAGCGGCCGAAAGTGGTACTGCTCTATTTTTTTTCCGTCAGAATGAATGGAAAAGGTCATGTCTCAGCCAAAAATTGGTCTAAAAATATGGGGGAACATCCATAAATATGGCGCTTCGCCGTATAAGTTGCAGAACATGAAAATTAGTTTAAAAAAAACTGCGACTTATAGGCCGGAAATACGGTAAATGTAAAGTATAAAAATAAACTGTAAACAAGGATCTTAAGATATACACTACAGTGTTTCCCCTAGTTAACTTGCCATGGCGGGGTGCTCATCTCATCCATAATTTTTGTTGATGGGGAGGGATGGAGACATGTCTGAGCGAAGCTTGTACCAACAGTTTTTGAGCAGGGGTAGGGAGCTTTCAGCATGAGGGAAGAGGCACATTTAGCTTTTTAGCTAGAGAGCCTGTATTTTGTGCAGCTTAGTGCTATGTCAGTGCCGGGTGGGGGGCAAGTTCGGTTTGGTAGGCGGGGTGCTCAGTTCTGTTGGCGGGGTGGGGCACCCCGCTTGTATAATGGTAGGGGAAACACTGATCTTAGTGACTAAGATCAGTGTTTCCCCTAACGTTATGCAAACGGGGTACCCCGCCCCGTCAACAGAGCAGAGCACCCAGTCTACCAATACCCCCCACCCCCACCTGTTGGCACTGACGTAACACTAAGCTAGCAGCTCACAATATAGGTGCACTACCTAAAAAGCTAAAGGCAGCCTCTTCCCTCATGCTGAACCCCTTCGAAAACTGTCAGAACAAACAGCGCATGGCTCAGATGTGTCTCAGTCTCTACCCCCTCTGAAACTGTCTGTATAAGCAGCGTGCTGCGCAGCTCAGGACTTGTCTGTCTCCCCCACCCCCACACACACTCAAAAACTGTAAAACTGTTGGTACAAACGGCGCTCGGCTCAGATGTGTGTCTGGTACCCTAGCTCCAGCTCTAAAATTGTCGGTATAAGCAGCGCGCTGTGTGTCTGTCATCTCTACCCCCGTCCCCAAAAATCACAGATGGGATGAGAGCCACACTGAAAAGATATGCTTAACAAATGCCCAACGGTATGCTAATAGATCTAAGATACAAGCCAAACACTAATAATGTAAAACAATACAGCGTAACAACAGCAGCCTGAACATGAGTCTGTGTGAGCCGATGGGTATGAATGAAGGAATTTTTGTAATGGAAAAACCAATTGTGTTGTAGTCAACAACTTGTTCTTGTGACTCAGGGTCTTGTGTTTTTGTGGGTGTTTGAGTTGCAATGGATGTGATATTTGTGTATTGTAATGCTTGTGGATGTGGACCCCAGGAAGAATAGTCTACTACAGTAAAGACTAATGGGATCCTTAAATGAAAACAAAAACAAATATGTGCAGAAACGTTACCATTTCCCTTCGCCTTTAGGCAGTGGGAGATAATCATGATCCCTAACATATCCGACCCGTCTAAAACATCAGTTACTTTCACCTCTTGGACTAAGGGTTAATTTGTTCTTCTCTAGTTTAAAATGTTTTTAATCTTTGATTTCTTGTCTTCAGTGGGCTTACACATTAAATTAATCAATATTTTTTATGTTTCTTTTGTACAGTGCCCTGAGACGACTTCTGTTTTGACTTGGCACTAAACAGTATAACGGAACTGAGTTGAATGTTTTTTATTAAACTTGCTTGTTGACTGATCTAACAAACTGGCTAATGTAACCATATGAATTAAAGTTCAACCATAGCCGATTTTATATGTTTGAGCAGTAGGGAATGTTTGGGTTTATTTACTGTCTGAGATTTCTTTGCAGTTGTTGTGTCTCAAATGTAGACGGAAAAGAAACAGCTCAGTAGTTGAACTGACAAGATTGTTCATAGTAAAAATGAGCTCTACTTAAAATAAATTAGCAAGTTGTAAGTTTTAGGCATTTAAAATGTACTGTACATGTATGCCAGACTTGGAGAAATAAGAAGCATATTGTATGTATGTGTATGGGGCGACCGTGGCACAGTGGTAATGGCAGTCGACCCCTGATCGGAAGGTTGGAGGTTCGAATCCCGCGTCCGCCCACCATGTGTCGTTGTGTCCCTGGGCAAGACACTTAGCCCTGAGTTGCTCCCGGTAGGTCTGGATGGCGCCTTGCAAGGCAGGCTACCACTACCAGTGTATGAATGTCTGAATGAATGGGTGGATGGCTGGTATTGTAAAGCGCTTTGGGGCTCCTCACAGGGGGCTGGAAAGCGCTATATAAATAAGCTCCATTTACCATTTACCATTTACCAAAATACTGTTGGTTTGATTAAAACAACGTCATTAAGCATCACATATGGGACCTATTAATGATAATAGCTTGATTATTAAATAGGACAAAAACAAAAGTCTTTGGGTGTCTAGATTGTCCTGAGCTCAAGCTAAAATGAATGAGATAAAGTGTTCCTTTTATCTTCACATGCAAGTTCGAGAGGAGAGGAGAAATCCTCCATGTACAACATTTTGAATTAAGCAGAGTATTTGATTTATCTGACATTAAAATGTACTGATGCTCTTACAAATAAAATTATTCATTTGATAACATTTGAATTAACAAAATTAAAAGAAGTCTCTGTGACCCGAGATTGCACCTTTGACACAGCAGTGAAACACAGTTTAACTCTCACAGAATAACACAGCTTAAAAGCACACATCATGAAAATGACAAAAGTTATTCTTTTGATCACATCAGCCTAAAATCAAAGATAGAAATAGTCTCTTATTGGTGACTATGTTATCAGATTATAGCTAAATGAATAATTTTGTAGTAAATGTCTTGCTTTACTGAGAGGTCAGTAAAGGTCATCACTGGACAGTTCAAAAACCTTAATTTGACCCTGGGTAGGTCCACTACACAACAAATAAAGTCCAGTTGATCCTGTATTGAACGCCTTTTTGATTTTATCATGTCCTGGACGACTGAGAATCTTCACCAGAACATTTTCTAGTACAGGTAACCCCCGACCTACGAACGAGTTCGGGACCTAAGAACCGTTCGCAGCTCGATCCTGTCGTAGGTAGGGGGTGAAAATTGCGTCCCGTTCGTATGTCGTTATTTCGTTCGTAGGTCGCGGAAATACCGCTAACGGTGCGCCGCGCAGACATTTAACAGCATGAGACTGACATTCTGGGCCATAAACATGCACAGAACTTTATTTACAAACACTTATCTAAACCATTACACCACACATTCATCCATAAACACACACAGTAACTGTACATCAGTAACTTCACATCAGAACTGCAGGAAATCACATCAGCAAAATGATGTCAACAATCACACATGAACACTTCTCAAAGTGCAGCTTTTAACATCAGAGCAGCAGCAAATCAGGGACTCCCATCAGCAAAATGATGTCAACAATCACACAAGAACACTTCTCAAAGTGCAGCTTTTAACATCAGAGCAGCAGCAAATCAGGGACTCCCATCAGCAAAATGATGTCAACAATCACACATGAACACTTCTCAAAGTGCAGCTTTTAACATCAGACAGCAGCAAATCAGGGACTCCCATCAGCAAAATGATGTCAACAATCACACATGAACACTTCTCAAAGTGCAGCTTTTAACATCAGAGCAGCAAATCAGGGACTCCCATCAGCAAAATGATGTCAACAATCACACATGAACACTTCTCAAAGTGCAGCTTTTAACATCAGAGCAGCAAATCAGCAGGAACTGACATCAGCAAAATGATGTCAACAATCACACATGAACACTTCTCAAAGTGCAGCTTTTAACATCAGAGCAGCAAATCAGCAGGAACTGACATCAGCAAAATGATGTCAACAATCACACATGAACACTTCTCAAAGTGCAGCTTTTAACATCAGAGCAGCAAATCAGCAGGAACTGACATCAGCAAAATGATGTCAACAATCACACATGAACACTTCTCAAAGTGCAGCTTTTAACATCAGAGCAGCAAATCAGCAGGAACTGACATCAGCAAAATGATGTCAACAATCACACATGAACACTTCTCAAAGTGCAGCTTTTAACATCAGAGCAGCAAATCAGCAGGAACTGACATCAGCAAAATGATGTCAACAATCACACATGAATCCATAAATCCATCAGCAGCATCACATCTATCAGAAGCATGTTGCAACCATCATGTTTTTGAAACCAGTGCGTTGATGAGTGTCCATGTGCATGAGAAAGAAGTCCATGAACTCAGAAAAAGCTAGAAGCAGCAGAAAAATGAAACAAAATTGCCTTACTTTGACTGAAGTGTAGGTAGACAGATGTTTTTCTCTCGTTCGTATGTCTCTTCTCATCAATCACCGTAACTAACCCACGAGGGACAAAATGGCCGCAGCCCTTTAAATAGTTACCGCTTTACCTGTACGGATCCCTCCGCCGCCAGGTGCACTGCGGCTGTGTGTACATCCGCCAGAAGCCCAGCCCCCCCCTCTCGCTGGCGGTACTTTTCCACTGTCATGCGCAGTGTCACACCCATGCCCAACAAGCAACAGCCAAAGGCAATCCCCTCCCCCACCTCGCCGATTGCCATATGTGACGCGTAGCTCGATTATATACTTGTAATGGGGCTCGTTCGTAGGTCGTGCATCCAGTCTGCCGTAGCTCGATTATATATTTTAGCTTGGTTCGTTCGTAGGTCACGAACTTTTNGCTGGCGGTACTTTTCCACTGTCATGCGCAGTGTCACACCCATGCCCAACAAGCAACAGCCAAAGGCAATCCCCTCCCCCACCTCGCCGATTGCCATATGTGACGCAGTTACGCCGTAGCTCGATTATATACTTGTAATGGGGCTCGTTCGTAGGTCGTGCATCCAGTCTGCCGTAGCTCGATTATATATTTTAGCTTGGTTCGTTCGTAGGTCACGAACTTTTCGCCGTAGCTCGATGGCATTCTTCAACTTTGGCTCGTTCGTAGGTCCCGTGGTTCACAGGTCGATGGAGTCGTAGGTCGGGGGTTCCCTGTATTAATTTTTCCTCTTCATT
This sequence comes from Garcialebias charrua, assembly GCA_038048925.1. NCBI lineage: Eukaryota > Metazoa > Chordata > Actinopteri > Cyprinodontiformes > Rivulidae > Garcialebias > Garcialebias charrua. The sequence continues at coordinate 8,248 of JBBPBX010050802.1, forward strand.
TATTTGTGTTTTCTTACTCAGTGCCGCAGACTCCTCTTTTTCCACTGAGACAAAGGAAACAGGCAAAGGGGAGGACTGTGGAGGCTGGGGGGGTGGGTGGTTAGGCACAAAACACGTGGTACGGCCCTCATGTTGTACATCATCACATACAGTATACAGGAAACTCGCGAGTTACGAACGAGTTCCGTACCTAAGGACCGTTCGCAGCTCGATTCTGCCGTAGCTCGGGGGTGAAAATAACGTCTTGTTCGTAGGTCCTGGTTTCATTCGTACGTCGCGGAAATAACGCTAACGGAGCCCCGCACACACATTTATTGGCATGAGACTGAACAAGCGGACATACTGGGCCATAAACATGCACAGAACTTTATTTACAAACACTTATCTAACACATTACACCACACATTCATCCATAAACACACACAGTAACTGTACAGCATGTACAGTAGTGTGCAGTAATGTTAAACATTCAGCACAGCACATTCAATACTGTAAAATTATTACAGAGTAAAATAATTAATTAATACAGAATAAATAAAAATACAATTTCTTACTTTGAGATGGTCAAAGCCGACATCTATAGGTTGCCATGTGTTGATGTTGTCGGGCCGAGCAGCGAACCATGGCAGAGCTGCTCCAGGCCTGTGTTAGCTTCTGCTAGCTGCATGTTAGCCAGGCCATGAGCTGGTGTTTGCGCGGCGGTGCGGTGCATGACTGAGCGATCGGCGATCGATCCGCGGCTGCTGCTCCAGGCTGAGACGTCCACAGAGTTCACAGAGCAATTCCAGCCAGTAATTTATCCATATGAGGCAATCCTGGAACAAACACAGTCCTCTCCCAGCTGCCGGGACCACACAGACCTACCTAAAATGGCTGCCGGGGCATTTCCTGTAACGGCCGGAAGTTGCAATTATGAGAAAAACTTATCATTTTTATTAAAAATATTATTTATAAAGCCTTTAAAACAACCACAGCTGCAACAAAGTGTTGTACACATGAAATTAATAACATAAAATAAAAAAAAATAAAAAGATTTTTTTTTATTTTTTATTATTAATTAAATTATTAAATATGATATGTTCGTAGGTCCGGGTTGCCGTAGGTCGCGGGCGCCGTAGGTCGGGGGTTCCCTGTATCTGTACATGATGATGTCACTGTCATTCAACATTGTATGGCTCGAAGCAAACGGACAGTCAAGATCCGATTCCGTTCAAAAAGCCACATATCTCATCCCTTGTAGTGTTGAGTCATAAACACAGTTTTTCAATAATTTATTGGGGGTTCAGTTTTGTCATGTAAGTTAAGGGAGAAAGCTAACTACCGGTAACTTAAATCTTAAAACTCTAAATATCAGAGGCCAGATTATGGGTGTATATGTGACTATAGATGGGATATTCTGGCCTTGGCTATTTTACACCAGTGTATACTCTGGCCTGGGACAAACTACATGTGCGTTTAACAAAATAGTTGCATGAACCGCTCTGACGTTTTTGATGTTTGATTTGCTTTAAAGAGGCAGGGATTCACTTTGTCTTGCCCCCCACTCTGGATAATTTGTTAGCTCATCAACTCAGTGATATAAACAAATCTAGATTTCTCTAGAGGGACTTCAACATGGATGTGAACGTGTTCCTCAATGCGCAGTCTGGTTTGTAATAAAAATAAGTCCAAGTGAAAACAACATCCAAACATTAGTACTGCTTGCAATTTTGAATTCTGAAAATTAAAATTAAAAGTAAATCGGAGGAGTCACCCTCTCTGTAATGACCTTGTGCCCACAGTTTGAAAACTTCTGCTTTAACATCAGTATCTCTAAAGCCCGCAGTATAGCTCTGCGTTGGGCCGAACGCCGCTCGACGCATGCGTGCTGCGTGCTGCGTGCAGGCAGTTCACAGTATAGCTCAGCGTGAGGCTCCAGCGTTTTCGCTCCAAATTCTTGATGTCATTTGAGCAGCAGCAGGGCGGAGCGTTTACCTACGGGACAAATTGAGGTCGCTGATTGGTCATTTGCTGACACGCCTACTGAATTGATTGACAGGTCGGGTGGGGAAAAAAAGGCACGGGCTGCGCAGCGGTTTTCTGTGTTTATATGTTAATAAAAAGTTCTAAAAAATAAAATAAAAACAGGGAGCGCTGGTCCAGCACACCAGAACACCAGGAAATATTTAGAGCCTCCCGCAGCCACGTTGGACATGAGTTTAGTTCGCTCGTGACAAATTCATTCATTTCTCATCAAGGAGGAAGCGATCACTTGACTTTTGGCAAAAAAACAAAAGAAAAGTCCAGATCAGGTATGAAGAAGGGGAATTTAATACATTTGCGTCACATACAAAACAGTCCGGCGCGGGCAGTTTATTGTGAGACAACGCGCGCGCGTAAGCGGTCATAAAATTTGAGCTTGGCGCGTTCACGCCCGCGCTCAAAGGCTTGTGCTGCGGCGTTCGCACTGTGTGGAGCGGCGTTCGGCCCAACGCAGAGCTATACTGTACTGTACTGGGGCCTTTAGAGTGAACTTTGGCAACGTTTCCCATTATTTTCATTCAAGGAGGAGCTCTCACAGAACTGTAAAATGAGAAACAGTTGTCCAAAACTGGGCGGCCGTGGCGTAGTGGTGATGGCAGTCGACCCCTGATCGGAAGGTTGGAGGTTCGAATCCCGCGTCCGCCCACCATGTGTCGTTGTGTCCCTGGGCAAGACACTTAACCCCGAGTTGCTCCCGGTAGGTCTGGATGGCGCCTTGCAAGGCAGGCTACCACTACCGGTGTATGAATGTCTGAATGAATGGGTGGATGGCTGGTATTGTAAAGCGCTTTGGGGCTCCTCACAGGGGGCTGGAAAGCGCTATATAAATAAGCTCCATTTACCATTTACCATTTTACCAAAACATTTTAATGGAAGAAAAAGTCTGACTCTAATGCCTCTTTTCCACCACCATTATTCCTCCCTGCTCAATCTCCACAGAAAGATCCCTATTCCACCAGTACGTTTTAGCTGATTCAGCCCCATTTTTGTCCCTGCTTCTCTAGTGGGACCATTCGAGCGGAGTCGGGACATAAACATGATGTCAGAACAGTGTCAGTCACTGATTGATCAGGGGGAGGTGTCACTGGATCTCTCTCAGAAACTCTTCACCAATCCGCCAATTTCAATTACTCGGAACTCGGAGCAGCGGCTGGATCTATTTTTGAGATTTTAAAAACAATAATGACAATACTGTGTTTAATGCTGAAGTCCAGGCGATTTTTTGTTTGGTGACCGATGACAAAAGAGTGAGTGGAGTCACCACGGAGGATCATACGAGTTGGCAACCCATTGAAGCACGTGAGGCCGGACTCTGAGCCCTGGCCTTGCGTGCTCACAAAGACTGGATTCCGAGCCCTGGCAGGCGGGAGGACTGGTGTCCCGTGAAGACTTGATGCCATGTGAAGTTGCCATACATTTTGTCAATACGCATGCGCAGCTGCAATAAGCCAATTGCGTCATCATGGAGCCGTGGGATCATCGTACGCTGCAAGTTACGAGCAAAATATAAGTCTGTGAATTGTTTTGTGCACAGTATACATGGTGTTATTGTCTATTTACATAATTTAAAGTGTGCAGCAGTGCATTTTCTGAACCTTCGTACGTAAATTGTTTTGTTGACGTTTTGTGTGTAACATGTGCGCGACTTCGGAGTGAAAACTACGTTTGTTTATTTAAAGTGTGCAGTGCATTTTCTGAACCGTTTAAAGTGGGCAGCAAAAGTGTGCAGCAGTGCATTTTCTGAAATTGTTTTGTTGACACTTTGTGTGTAACATGTACGCGACTTCGGAGTGAAAACTACGTTAGTTTATGTGCGACCAGTGCAAGTGAAGTTAGTCCGAACCTTGTGAATTTATAAAGACAATATAATCATAATCGACCTGTGCAGATTACTTTTACTAGCATATTTAGTTTTATACCAGCACATTACGATGAAGCGATGAATAACCTGAGAACAGCCTGAAAAGCTCTGAGGTTTAGTGTCTACACAGTACTAACGTTGGGCACGTTTTATTAAAAGAGGTGGGACACAATCTTATTTATCTTAAATTAGCACAGACAGAGCGTAGCCAAAGCCTTAAGTTTCAACATCAGGTGAAACACAAGCAGGAATAAATGTTGATAATTGCTTTATTTTTATTAGTCACTTTAAAACAGGTGTAATACAAGCAGGTCATGCAGGCACACTGCTGCAATACTGTGGAATAAATGCTGATAATTGCTTTATTTTTATTAATTACTTTAATTGTGTTTTGCAATGATAGTGTGCACCTACTGTTTTTAGTTTGTAGTAAGCCTGGATGGTATTTTGGACTCTGTGCAGCTCCTAGAGATTAAATGTCCTCTAAATAGCTCCATGTCATTTGCACAGTTTCGTGTTGGCCAAATTGTGACATCAGATGCTTAGAAGATGAGAAGTACCGGTACCTCATTCTAACCAATGGGCAAAGTGGATTCTATGTCCAGGTGAGTAAATGTTGCAATTTTCAGTATATGTACTTATGTGACAGGTATTTGTAAACCTTCATTAAAACATATTGTACATTTATTCTTCCAGGTTCATTCAGCAGACAATGACATGCCTGGAGCTGCAGAGCTGCTCGCTGGTTATCTGGACACCAACAGAACATCTGGAGTTGAACTTTTTTTTTTTGACAAAGATTTTACAGAAAAACAGATGAAACACCTCCATAACTTTTACTTCTCAAACATGCTTACAACAACACATCAAGAACTCTGTATGAAGCTGCTTTGGAGAAAATACCAGTCTTAATTGTTGTTTATATTAGTTTTTATTTTTATTAAAAAAATTAAACTCCAAGGCATAATATCACATTCAGACATATTAACTCCATCCATCCATCCATCCATCCATCCATCCATCCATCCATCATCTTCCTCCTGGTTTTACATCATGTCACAGGGGCAGCAGCTTTGAGCAGGGAGTGTCCAGACATCTCTTTCCAGAGCAACTTCTTCCATCTCTTCTGGGAGGACTCTTACAGACTTCCCAGACCACTCCAGCACGTCCTGGGTCTTCCCTGGGGTCTCCTCCCAGTCTACATGTTAACATACAATAAAATGTACAGACAACAATAAACAAATTATTTTGCAACTAACATATTTGTTTATGTGTTGCTTTGCATGTAATTTTTTCAATAGCAAATTAAATGTTGAAGCTATAAAAAATTAGCTTTTTACAAGTTTATATTTGATGCTATCATATTCAGTTGTACTTCCTTTGTCTTTACAAAACAATCAATGAAAGTAACGTGAAAGCTTGTTAAAGTGTAATAACAAATAGCTTTTCAGTTTTCACTTTTTGACATTGTGATGTTTTCAACAGCTGTACTACATCATCCATTACAAAGTGTTCTGTCTTACTTTCGACAAAGTAAGTCAATACAACTTGATCTACAACAGGCAGACAATGACACAGGAGCAAATTGTTGTAAACAGGAAACAACTTACACATTTGATGGAGGACATTTTTCAGTAGTTGTGTTCTTCCATCCTTGGATGTGACCACTGACATCAGGCATCACAGGACCACGTTGATGTTGAGCACAGCAACTCTAATGGAACTGTTACCATTGGTGTATATAGTTTTAACAGCTTGACATAAAAAATGACCAATTCCAAAATTGCTCTATTGACTGAAGTACTAAATTATGGTGTGTGGTGTCAAATGCTTTATAAACATCCTGGAAGAAGATACAACTTCATACTTGTCATACAGCTGTTACCCAGCTAGTGAAGATGTCATACAGTGGTTAACCAGCTAGTGGAGGTGTCATACAGCTGTTACCCAGCTAGTGAAGGTGTCATACAGTGGTTAACCAGCTAGTGAAGATGTCATACATATGGTAATGGTAAATGGTAAATGGAGCTTATTTATATAGCGCTTTCCAGCCCCCTGTGAGGAGCCCCAAAGCGCTTTACAATACCAGCCATCCACCCATTCATTCAGACATTCATACACCGGTAGTGGTAGCCTGCCTTGCAAGGCGCCATCCAGACCTACCGGGAGCAACTCGGGGTTAAGTGTCTTGCCCAGGGACACACAACACATGGTGGGCGGATGCGGGATTCGAACCTCCAACCTTCCGATCAGGGGTCGACTGCCATTACCACTACACCACGGTAGGTGGTTAACCAGCTAGTTGAGGTGTCATACAGCTGTTACCCAGCTAGTGGAGGTGTCATACAGTGGTTAACCAGCTAGTGGAGGTGTCATACAGCTGTTACCCAGCTAGTGGATGTGTCATACAGTGGTTAACCAGCTAGTGAAGATGTCATACAGCTGTTAACCAGCTAGTGGAGGTGTCATACAGCTGTTAACCAGCTAGTGGAGGTGTCATACAGTGGTTAACCAGCTAGTGGAGGTGTCATACAGCTGTTACCAGCTAGTGAAGGTGTCATACAGTGGTTAACCAGCTAGTGGAGGTGTCATACAGCTGTTAACCAGCTAGTGGAGGTGTCATAATAAACTGCTAGTTTCTCTGACTGCTCTGAAAACACATCTCTTTAGACTCGCTTATCCTTAACTCTCCTAAATGTATTTTACATTATTTTGTATTTTATATTTTTTCATTATTCTATATTTCAATTTGTTCCTACTGATGTGTCAACTGTGTTTGTTTTGTTTCTTTAGTTTCTTCTTCAGCTGTTAAACTGAAGAATATACAGATTTCACAGCGGATAGATGCAGCCGTGGGTTTGTGCTACGCGTATGGCATCTCCACGATACATGCAATCTTCACAGCTATATCCATGCGTTTGTGCTACGTGTATGGCATCTTCACGATACATGCAATCTTCACAGAACACCGGGACAGAGGGTTGAAACTTTAAAAAAAATGTTTTTGTTTACATTTTATGTATAACAAATAATGTTTTATTTATTTATTTATATTTTATCAGTGAAGAATAAAAATAAATAAATGGTGCCGGCTTTATCATGAAATCCTGTTTTCACTTTGACTTTATTAAATAATCTGTTAATTAAGGTTACCTCCGCTGAAAAATCATAAAAATACAAAATCATTGGATCTCTCAGGAATATTTCCCTCAAACACGTTTAAAGAAGAGCCTTTGGTTCAACTTTATTCAAACCCACAGATGTACAAATCACAAAACAAGAATTACACTTTAAATTAGGGATGCACGATATTGGATTTTTGGCCGATTTCTGATATGCTGATACCAATATTTTACATACATTCCTTTGTCAGAACGTAGCCCTATTATTTAGGCTTATTTGCTACAAAAATTGTGCAACAGCTGTAAGAGCTGGTGACATATATTCAGTAACAGCCATATAATATGCATAGCACTTTAACTTATATTGAATGAAACGTGTTAAATGTTATTTATTAGCATTAATACCTGCGATGCTGTCTCACTTGTGGAGGCTTGTTCCAGGTTCCTAGTGTAGGATCCTCTGCACTCCTGTGCATGAAGGACAGCTTTTTTAAGTTCAAAGTTTTTGTCTATCCATTGTGTCGTAAGACTAATCATGCTAACGGGGCTAACACAACGTCTAAATGTCTGTGGTAAAACTCACCCCAAAAAACGTGCTATCGGCTTTTAGCTTCTCAATGACGTCGGAAATTACGGCTTGTAACTCGGGTAACGTTATGTCGGAAAAATATCTCCTACTGCGGACAATGTAACGAGACTCAACATAGCCCATAAATCTTCAGAATCCGACGTTCTCACCAACAAAAAATAAAACTTCCAAACAGCTGACGTTTTGAAAATGACTCTCCGCCGTGAGATCGGGTAGACGCATGTGACATCATTGCGTTGCTCTGTCGCTGCAACTTCATCACGTTGTGCTGCCGCTGCAGGTAAAAACAGTGCCTTTTATATCGGTGAGTTATTTTAATGGAATGGCTGATGTCCGATATTGAAATTTAACGTTTATATCAGCTGATACCGATACCATGCCAATAATATCATGCATCCCTATTTTAAATCAAAGCTAAAATAAAATCTGTATACAAGAAACAAAACCACATAAATTGAACTATAAAAGTAGACACAATGAGTGCAAATACATCAAATGATGAAGAAAAATATAAAATTTTAAATAAAGATGTTTTTGTAGAATCTGGTTAATCAGATATTTAATTCAATTCAGTTTATTTATATAGCGTCAAGTCACAATAGAAGTCATCTCAGGGCACTGAACAGAAATACAGTATTCATATATAACATAAGTTAACAGAAACATTCATATTTTAAAATAACAATTTAACATTATTTTTCTGAGGAGCAGAGTGCTTTGAATTTAACTCATCGCAGAACTCTTACTCTTAATGGTGAACTAAAGTTCATTAAAAGTTCATTTGCATGATTTTGGATTCTGGACACACCTACAGAACCGGTTCTGAAGTGCGGTGGAAATGTGATGTGTAAAGAGTTGATATGAACCATAGCGAAAGAGAGTTGCAACACTCTTTAAACTCGCCGATAGGCGGTCACGTGGTTCATGCAGCTCTCAATAGTTCCAAACAGCTCATCGCTGTTAGTCAGCTTGAGCAGCTATTGGCGCAACATAACACAAAAATAGACTTTTCTTACTTTGCCCGGCGTCTTTCTGTAATTATTGAGCAGTAACGAACTGACTACTTAACTGATTACTGATTATTTCACTGACTATGCGTTTATTAAAGCATTTTAGATGCAGCAGATGCATTTATCATAAAAATTTAGAGGGAAACAAGATTTTATCATTCAATTTTAGAGTGAAACGAGACTGCAAACACATATTTGTTAGAAAAAAATGTCTATGCAATTCAATGATCAATATAGTCATGTCAACAGTTTTATAACGTTACACACGTTAAAAAAAAAGAGATAAACACCTATTATAAAGCCATTTATGATGTTCTCTGCATGCAGCATGACTGCTCTACCTTGTCCTCCATGCCAGCAGTTCAGATCTGGGATGACTTCATTTCTGTAGAAGATATTCATTCAACCTTTATTTAAACAGGTTGTTAGTCCCATTGAGCCACAAGGACTCATTTACAAGAGAGACCTGAATATAATTGTTCTATTTGTCTTTTGTATATATATCAACTAAGTACTGTACCTGGATAAAAGAGTTGATTGTGCTTGTAGCCTGACAACTATTGTAAAATTGTAATTCACTGATTAAAATGTTAATTTAGATTAAAATGTTTCTTGTTAAAATCATAACAGATGACAAAATAAGTGTTAATTGTGCAAAAATAAATCAAACAATTTATTATAAAATATGTGAAATACAAAACAAGCTTTAATAAAGTACTTTTACTACTATTTATACTGTTGATTAATTACATCATCTCAAGTCAGCAGGAGCAACATCACCATCACCACCATCACAACAACACAAAACTGAGTGATGTACGTTTAATCTTCATACAAACATTTTCAACCAGGGCTCAAAATGTTTCACTGTCAAAGAAATGTGCAAGGAAATAAATTAATATCACTGTACAGGCACATTTTGTGAGAGGGCACTTCACAAAGACACAGTCAGGCCGTGTGAGACTGAAGGAGGGTCCAACCATTTGTGTTCATCGCTCAGAACCAAATGAGAAGTCCAGCAGAACTTCCACTGACCAGTGATCACACAAATTGTTCAAAAGTGAACTTTGGTACGAATGGTGTTAAATAATACATGTCATATTTTTTATTGAACAATAATCTTCATGCTAACAGTGCCATTGTAATTTCAGAGGTTGAGGAGAAACAGAAATGAGGAGAGTGAGATGAGGGAAAGATGAAAATGTATCGTCAGAGGACAGGGACTTGCCAGGAACTGATGAGCCAGGATCAATAGGACCAGGAGGATAGATGGTAATGGTAAATGGAGCTTATTTATATAGCGCTTTCCAGCCCCCTATGAGGGGCCCCAAAGCGCTTTACAATACCAACCATCCACCCATTCATACACACATTCATACACCGGTAGCGGTGGTCTGCCATGCAAGGCGCTGCCAGTCCTACCGGGAGCAACTCGGGGTTAAGTGTCTTGCCCAGGGACACAACGACACATGGTGTGGGGAACCGGGATTGGAACCTCCAACCTTCCGATCGGGGGACGACTGCCATTACCACTACGCATGGCCGCCCCCCTAGATCAGGCAATGCAATCAGGGAACAGAGATGAAAAACCTGAGGGAACAATTAGAGCAAAAAAAAAATTACATAAGCAGGATAGAAGAACTTCAGACAAGAAAATGAAAGCAGTCCTGCGAAGAAAAATACTAATGGAAGAGAAATACTGACATAGTTTTACAAACGATCAGATGAAGACAACTGGCATGAAGAATAACTTCCCAGCTCCAATGACCCATGATTACCATACACTAAACTAATAATATAAAACAAATGTAAATTAACAGTCCCGCAGTAAATGCCAACTTTGTGAAGGTTATGGTGTTAAAATAATTTTATTCAAACATTTAGATTTAGCTGTTGTTGTTTTGGGAAGACAGAAATCTTGTTACCTTTGTGATACTTTGAATGCAACATTTAGCAGTTCACTGAAGTCATTCTTCTGTGGTTTACCTGGAAAACATTAAAAAATGTACTCATCTCCACAATCACATGTTTCTTTAATGATAATGTCCCAATTTATGCTGCAGTCTTTGACAAAGGATCTAGAACTTGAACTAAATTACATCAATCTCTCAGAAAAAAAGGCCAAATATTCTCTAGTTGAGAGTTCAGCAACTGGAATCACCATATGAATAAAAACATTTTAATCAACTTTAAAAATTGACGGTGTAATGGATATTTTAAAATGCTAAATTAGACAGAAATAGACCCATTTAAACCCATCATGATGGCATAGCTAGCTGCAGTTAAAATACAACTAGCAAGTTAACATGTTTAATTAACTAAAACTGGCGACATGATATTTAAACAGGTTGTTAGTCCCATTGAGCCACAAGGACTCATTTACAAGAGAGACCTGAATATAATTGTTCTATTTGTCTTTTGTATATATATCAACTAAGTACTGTACCTGGATAAAAGAGTTGATTGTGCTTGTAGCCTGACAACTATTGTAAAATTGTAATTCACTGATTAAAATGTTAATTTAGATTAAAATGTTTCTTGTTAAAATCATAACAGGTGACAAAATAAGTGTTAATTGTGCAAAAAAAAACAAAAAAAAACAATTTTATATAAAATATGTAAAATGTAAAACAAGCTTTAATAAAGTACTTTACTACTATTTACACTGTTTATTAATTACATAATCTCAAGTAGAAGGAGCAACATCACCATCATCACAACAACACAAGCTGAGTGATGTAAGTTTAATCTGCACAAACATTTTCAACCAGAGCTCAAAATGTTTAACTGTCAAAGAAATGTGTAAGAAAATAAACTAATATCACTGTACAGGCACATTTTGAGAGAGGGCACTTCACAAAGACACAGTCAGGCCGTGTGAGACTGAAGGAGGGTCCAACCATTTGTGTTCATCGCCCAGAACCAAATGAGAAGTCCAGCAGAACTTCCACTGACCAGTGATCACACAAATTGTTCAAAAGTGAACTTTGGTACGAATGGTGTTAAATAATACATGTCATATTTTTTATTGAACAATAATAATAATAATCTTCATGCTAACAGTGCCATTGTAATTTCAGAGGTTGAGGAGAAACAGAAATGATGAAGTATTAATGTCAACTGTGGTACAGAACAGTCAGCTAACGCTTCACAATGGCAAAAAAAATTGTATTTTCAGCAGTTTACCGGAGAAAACACGGAGAATGAACTACGTTCCAATGCTAGAACCGCTGCTGTTTGGAACTAGTTGCCGCTCCGTGACCCACGTGACTTCCGCATTCCATTCTTTCAATGGGGCCGTTTACACGGCGCATATTTTAAATGAAACCGCACATTTCTCTCTGCGGTGCTGATTGTTTACACGACACCACTGGCCCCCCTCTTTGAATCCGGAGGTTTCTGAATCCACCTCTCAGAGTGGAGGTTTTTTGCTGACCCCCCGTTGATAACGTACACATCTCCCGCTGAGCTTTTGTGTGAACCACATGGGCGCAGCACGCACGACTGGACAGACGGCATTTCTATCAACAACAATAGCAGCGGACACACCGCATTCTGCACGACTGATGGGATATATTTTGAGTCTCATATTTAATTAATCTACACCTGACTGTAGCTGCATCTGTGTTGGAAGAGACACAGTCTGATCCAGTTCTAATATCACTGTTTATTGAACGAGGCAGGTGGATATTTCACGTGTCACGCTGCACTATACAAAATGTACTAAATAATAACAGTTTAATAATAATAATAATAATAATAATAATAATAATGTGTTTGTCTGTCATCTGCGTATGTTTCCCATACACAGACGAAATTCGTCTCTGCATTTAACCCAACCACCCCAGGTGGTGCAGTGAGCAGCCAGAGGGCGCTCGGGGAGCTGGAGAATTAGGTGTGCACTCATAGACACCCCAAGGTGTGTAGTGGCCGGGACGCGAACCCGCGTCCTTCGGGTCCCAAGTCAAACGCCCTAACCACTACACCATCTTTAACAATAATAAACAATATTTATGTTAGCGTAGGAGATATATAAAGTTATCTGAGCTAAATGAAGCTGTCTGGACTCCTTACATCATTTAAACGATGCATAACATGTTGCGTGTTATTAAAGTTGAAAATTAAGACAACAGGTTTATTTAGTATTTATTTATTCAACACCACAAACTGTATATCACAAACACTGAGAATTAAATTGAACACTATTAAAAACACGTTAACCGAACTGTTATGAACTGGACTCTGCTGTTTTCATCCTGGACACTGGACCCATCCGAACTGGTCCGCTTTGTGGAATGACAGCTTCTCGACCTTGCAGGAAAATAATAAAAATTAAAAACTCAGTTGGTTGTTGTGTGATCGAAGTAAACACAAGGAAGCATTATTAAGAACGTTGATTTACCTGCTGTAAATCAGCTGATTATCACGGACTAAAGTCCGACATCATCCTCGTCGACTCGGTTCTGGTCCACTCAGTGACCAGTGTGGAGCTTGTTAGATGAAGAGGTCCCACTTGGTGTCAAATCTGTCGACTCTTATCCAAATTCCAGCTTTAACTTGTTAAGTTGTTGTTAGCTTTTAGCCCAGACGAAAGCAGCAGACTGAGGAAACACACATGCGCATTAGGTGAAGGTGCAAAAATTCACAGCGCCATCTAATGACCCAGCATGGTAACTACAGTGGATTCATGAGGGGGGGGGGTGTTCATGAGGGCGGGGGGAGATTCGAGTGGATGCATGTAAACACTAGAATTTGTCCGTGTCAACGCAGATCTTTTCCTCTAATTAACATACCCAAAACCTCTGTTTCCCCCCACCGTGTCCGTGTAAACCGGGCCTATGGGAGTCTATGGGAGTGTCGCAACTCTCTCTTTATAGGGCTCTGGAGCTGATATGAGCAGGGCAAAGCAGAGTAGGGCTGAGTAGGAGTGGTGGAAAAGGGGCATAAGTTTGTTCAGTAATTGTGTCGGGGACAAACCTATCTAACAGTGCAACTTGAAAAAGCTGTCAAAAAATGACATCAAGTTGCCATAATATAAGTATAAGATATTCTAATATGAAATGTTTACCATCAAATACTTTTTCAATGATTTTTGAGGATTCTTGAGTAGAAAAATAAACTATAGGTCTCATTTGTGTACCGGTATGTATTTTTGTGACACAAACACAACATCAATTTTTTTTAAATGAAATCAATGAGCCTTGTGACCATTTCAGTTACCACACTTTATTTCATGCTCAGTTGTGCTATCAAACACTGCACTGAATGGATGTCAGTTTAATGTCTTATCATGTTAATACAACATTGTATTATCCTACAGTGCGTCTTCATGAGAAACCGGTTATGTTTGCAGCAGTATGACAGCAGTGAGGACATCTGCCTGTTCCAGCTGTGTGTGTACCGTCCAGCCAACTGGATAGGAGCAACTGAGATTAACTCAGCAGAACGTGGGAACCCCTTAAAAGTGAATGTGTGTGAGTTGATAAAAAAGCACACTCAAAGATGCTTGACTGACATACACTTATCACTGCAAACACACACACACACACACAGGCTACATATCTGTCAACATTCTGGGACACAGGCTGAAGACGACAGGCAGGTATGACAGAGCTGTGCCGATAACAGACAGGACTCTGTTTGACAGGATGGTAGATGTGTGTGTACGTGTGTATGACAGATAGCCTGCAGGGGGAAAAGACTACGGAAATAAAGCTGTACCAATCTTTGTGAGTACATGGGTATACAGCATGTATCTGTTAGCACGTACAGGGAACTATCTATCCATCATCTTTTCCTGCTTCTTCCTTTCTGAGTCATGGGAGTCAGTGGTGTCCATACCAGCAGTTGCTGTAGAAGAGGTGTGGTACTCCCTGGACAGGTCTCCAGTCCATCACAGGGACACATAGAGACAAACGAGATAAACATTCACACCTAGGGACAATTTAGTTACCAGTTAGCCTAACATGCATGTTTTTGTATGTGTATATAGATATCTTCTGTATGAGGAAACCAGAGTACCGTACCCAGAGATAACTTACTCATGCACAGAGAGTGACAGGTAACAGTTCTACCAATTGTACCACCGTGCTGATGGGATTAAATACTCTTGGGGGACGATGGTCTTCCAATATGACTTCCACCCCCTAATTACTAAAATGATCCAAGAATATTGAGGTTTTCTGCAGGATGCATTGCACTTTGCATTTTTATTACTCAGTACTATAGGTGTTTTACTTGTTGTCCATTACCAACACGTACAAACAGATTATAACAAGTAGGTATTAAGTGGGATGTGAAACTGCTTGGGTATTCTAAAAAAGCTAAGTCTGGTCCTCTGGACATTCAAAAAACAAAATAAAGCAAGACAATGTCCAGAGGACCAGACTTAGCTTTTTTTTTTAGATTTATCTACCTGGATTATTGAGCATGCATCAGGGTGCTTGGGTATTGTTTGTGTGTGTGCATGAGAGCATGAGTAGGAGCAATACTAGAGTTTGAATAACCTCTGTGTGTGTCTTAGTGGGTGGGAAACATGAAAACACTGAGAGAAAGGATAAGCCTTAACATTTGTGTCCTATACTGTATACTGAAGGTTTCAATGTAATCCAGGACAGGAAGCAACACAAGGCATGAAGTAGTAGGTGTTAAAGCTCCACTGCTTCCCTGAAATGCTGCTGCCGACTATTTCACTCAGTGCCTGCTAATATGGAGTCCAGTCCCTATTGGGTTTCAGCGCCTAGGCCCACTTTGTACTTATATGAAAACCAACCAACCTTACCTTCAAGGTTGCCCTGAGCAGAGGCATGGCAAATAAATGAGTCAAATAATTTATTTTAAATATATACTTTATGTCCGCCACGGCAATGCAGAATATAGAAATAGAAATGTTTCTCCTCATATTAAGCACACAAGGTCCATCCATCCATCCATCCATCTTCTTCCGCTTATCCGGGGTCGGGTCGCGGGGGTAGCAGCCTAAGTAGGGAGGCCCAGACTTCCCTCTCCCCAGCCACTTGGAGCAGCTCCTCCGGGGGAATCCCAAGGCGTTCCCAGGCCAGCCGAGAAACATAGTCCCTCCAGCGCGTCCTGGGTCTTCCTCTGGGTCTCCTCCCGGTGGGACGTGCCCGGAACACCTCACCAGGGAGGCGTCCAGGAGGCATCCTAACCAGATGCCCGAGCCACCTCAACTGGCTCCTCTCGATGTGGAGAAGCAGCGGCTCTACTCCGAGTCCCTCCCGGATGACTGAGCTTCTCACCCTATCTCTAAGGGAGAGTCCAGCCACCCTGCGGAGAAAACTCATTTCAGCCGCTTGTATCCGAGATCTTGTTCTTTCGGTCATAACCCAAAGCTCATGACCATAGATGAGGGTGGGAACGTAGATCGATCGGTAAATTGAGAGCTTTGCCTTTTGACTCAGCTCTCTCTTCACCACGACAGACCGGTACAGCGCCCGCTTCACTGCGGACGCTGCACCTATCCGCCTATCGATCTCACGCTCCAGTTTTCCCTCATTCGTGAACAAGATCCCGAGATACTTAAACTCCTCCACTTGGGGCAGGACCTCCTCCCCGACCCGGAGAGGGCATGCTACCCTTTTCCGGCTCAAGACCATGGCCTCGGATTTGGAGGAACTGATCCTCATCCCGGCCGCATCACACTCGGCTGCAAACCCTCTATGTGCAGTCATGCGTTGCGCAAGGTGGGGGTGAGGGTGAGGGATCACTGCAGAATCAGTGCTGCACTTCTTTAGCCTTGGCAAGCATGGGGGGACCAGCTTGACAGGGCCTGGGTGACTGGCCTCTGGCCACTGGCGACTGGGCACCGGCCAGTGGGGTGAGCTCAGACAACCAGTGAGACCCAAACTGTTGATGCCCACCACTCTGGTACGCTGCAGTCTGTTAGGAGGGCTCTCAGCATGCCAACAAACAGCAGGAGACGCACCGAGAGGAAAGAACAGAAGGCGTATGCAAGTCCAT
>JBBPBX010050803.1:0-24831 GCA_038048925.1 Garcialebias charrua
GTGGGGTGTGGGTGTGTTTGTTCCTTCTGAAGTCCACAATCATCTCCTTCGTCTTCTTCACATTCATGTGAAGGTTGTTCTCTTTGCACCAGCTCTCCAGATGTTCCACCTCCTGTCTGTAGCTGGATTCATCATTATCTGTGATGCATCCCACCACAGCTGTATCATCTGCAAACTTAACAATATGACAGCCTGGATGTGTGGCTGTACAATCATATGTGAGCAGAGTGAACAGAAGAGGGCTCAGCACACATCCCTGAGGAGAGCCAGTGCTGAGGGTGATGGTGGAGGAGGAGAAGTTGTGGATCTTCACGGACTGTGGTCTGTCTGTTAAGAAGTCTAAGACCCAGTTACAAATAGAGGGGCTTAGTCCAAGTGTGGATAGTTTGTCTATCAGAGTTTGGGGGATCATGGTGTTGAAGGCAGATGTGAAGTCCATAAAGAGCAGACGCACGTATGGAGGTTCTGCTTTTGAGCAGGACTCACTATTTTGCAACGACAGATGAGTGGAATTAGAAAGCCCCCAAAATGTTTGCTGTTTAACTGAAGGCTACAGAAAAAGATGAACACACACGAATTACAGATAAAAGAATGCAATAATAAAATTCTACCCAGAAGCACATAAAGATGGACTTTGTTTCAAAACGAGCATTGGTGGTTAATGGAACTAGTTAATCTTTTGGCTTTTTTGTTGCACTGCGTTTAATGTAACTAATTTCATTTAAACTGATTGTTCTGTTTTGTTTCTTCACACATGCAGACTTGCTGCAATGTGCTGCAATTTTTTCAATGAATTTATTCATTTTTAAAAATAAAATACAAAATCACATATATTATATGAAAACAAAATATAAAATGAAAGGCAGCAGAAGGAAGAAAAAAATCTTATCATAGCAGCCCCTTTTTAAAACAATGTGCATAATTTATTATGCACATTGCAGTTCATGCATCTTGATTCAGGCTGTTTGCTGTCATAACTAATAAAAGCTGAAGTCTGTTTGGGTTTGATCTATTTTTATCAAAGCATGGTTGGGTTGTAACATTTTCCCTTGTGAGTGTTGCCTCATTAATGTACAATAATAATGCTCAATAAGACTGTCTTCGCAAATGTAATATGTTTTAACTATGTGTGGGGTGTTAGATAGATAAGCCCCGTTTGTGGTTGGCAAGCATTGTCACTATTATGCATGAACATAGAAATATCACTGCAATGATTTCTTATTATTTTCACATTTTTAAACAAAGCATTCAGTGCCACTTTGTTAACCACAGTTTTATCCCAATTTTAAACACTTGTCATTGTATACAAAATATGTATTTTGGAGATATTGAATGTGAAAAGAAACAGTAGATTTAGTTGTTTTTTTTTAATGAATAAAAGAAGTACAAACTCATATGGTTTATTTATTTATTCATTTATTCATTAAATTAAAAGAAATAAAAGAAAGTAAACAAATTCATCAAAAAGAAAAAACACTGAATGAAAAAGGTGTAGAAAGAAGTTATTTTTTATTATTATTATTTTAATAATATCTGCCCCTTGTTTAAAAAAAATAAAGTAACTACAGAACAAACAACAACCTACACTTGAACAATCTCCAAATTGAAAACAAAAAAACATTAGGCATCCTTCATCTGGTTCCATACCTTCCCAACAACTTTACCTTAAGCATCTTTTTAAACGTATTCATTGTTTTAGTCATTTTTATCGCGATATCAAGGTAAATCCGTGGCGGCCGTGGTGTAGTGGTAATGGCAGTCGTCTCCCGATCGGAAAGTTGGCGGTTCGACTCCCGGGACCCGCACCATGTGTCGTTGTGTCCTTGGGCAAGACACTTAACCCTGAGTTGCTCCCGGTAGGACTGGAAAGCACCTTGCATGGTAGTCTGCCGCCACCGGTTTATGAATGTGTGTAGCATTCAATATATGTGTAGCACTTTGAGATTTTCAGTAATGAAAAGTGCGTTATAAATTGAATTAATTATTATTATTATTATTATTAAATCCATAATCCTATTCCCTGAATTACAACACAGCTCCTTCAGACTAGTTCTAAATGGAGGTTTTACAAACATTTACATTCCCTTAAGGTTATAATGACTCTCTTTTTTTAAACAAAGCTTTGTCATTCAAAACCTTTTTGACTTTATACAGTAATGCAACTGATTTTGCTACTTTTATTCTTAAGTAATTTACATGTGATTTCAATGTCAGCTTCTCATAGAAGGACTCTGCTCATAATGACTCATGTTCGTGCTGCTGTTTATAATGATGTTTTTCTACTACATTAGGGCTTAGTGTATTACTAGCTGATGTCTCTCTTAGTTAATCCTAGATGTTATTATTGTTTTTCTCTTGCATTTGTTGTTGGATGTAACTGGGACCCTGTGTACATAATCTCGTTTTCAACACATGTACTACATGCGGTGAAAATGACAATAAATTCTCTCTGACTCTCTGACTCTGATATGTCTGTATGCTCTTTGTGGACTTCACATCTGCCTTCAACACCATGATCCCCCAAACTCTGATAGACAAACTATCCACACTTGGACTAAGCCCCTCCGTTTGTAACTGGGTCTTGGACTTCTTAACAAACAGACCACAGTCCGTGAAGATCCACAACTTCTCCTCCTCCACCATAACCCTCAGCACTGGCTCGCCTCAAGGATGTGTGCTGAGCCCTCTCCTGTTCACTCTGCTCACATATGATTGTACAGCCACACATCCAGGCTGTCATATTGTTAAAGGGGACCACATATTCAAAATTCACTTTTTAATGTTTTTTTTACTCAACTTTGGGTATTTACTTCATAAAAAAACAGTCCTAAGGCCAAAAAAATGCACCCAGTGGTTTATTTACTCTAAGTAGATTTATTTATCTTTGATAAATACACTTCGTTTCCCACTTCCTGCGGTTTGTGACGTCACAAACCGCAGCCAACCACCTCAAACCTGAGTCCAGCCCCTCACCTAGCAACCCCTGGTTAGGCTCAACCCACTTCTGTATTAAACACATGACTGTTGTTTTTCATGATTTCATCTCATCTTTTGTTTATATGTTCTTAATTTCATGTGTACAGCACTTTGTTGCAGCTGTGTTTTTTTTAAATGGCTTTATAAATAAAGTATAATTGTTATTTTTATGTTTTAGTTCAATTTTTAGTGTATTTGCGATCGCTCCCAACGCGCAGCCGGCAAAAATTAAACGAGCGGACCCCCGGCGTAGGGACCGGCGGCAACGGGACACTGCTTCTGGCGCGATGGAGCGGAGCTTCAATTGTACAGCCTCGCTGCAGCCTCGCAGCAGCCTCGCAGCAGCGAGGACCTTCTCCTTACGGATTAATTTACGGGAGACACTTGGTGAACTTTGTGTTGTCTTGACTGGAACAGCGATAACTCCCAAAATCTCCGCGTGCAACGAGCGGAGCTGGCGAACACCGGAAGAGGAACAAGCTAACATTAGCTTCGGATTCGGGTGGTCTCATGCTAAAAGGAGCAGCAAATTGCGGCGCGCTCAGACGGGTTTCGGTAAGTTTTCTTAAGCTAGCACTAACAGTAAGTCAAATGAGTAATAAAAAAAGAGCTAATTTTAAAACAACAACACATTACAGATACTGGCTGTTACAGAGGGCGTAAACAGATCGTTGAAGGGCGTGGACTTCAGAACTTGTATCAGAAACCGGTCGTTCAAAACGAAAGTTAAAAATGGCAGAATTAAAAAGGGTATAATTGATTATCTAAGAATTATTTTGTGTATTAAAATGAATTAATATTGTCAAGATAGCACACAGACATAACATAAAATTTTTAAAGACCTATATGTGGTCTCCTTTAAGTTTGCAGATGATACAGCGGTGGTGGGATGCATCACAAACAATGATGAGTCCAGCTACAGACAGGAGGTGGAACACCTGGAGAGCTGGTGCAAAGAGAATAACCTTCACATGAATGTGAAGAAGACAAAGGAGATGATTGTGGACTTCAGAAGGAACAAACACACCCACACCCCACTGAACATAAGTGGATCTGCAGTGGAAGTGGTCTCCAGCTACAAATACTTGGGTGTACACATGAATGATAACCTCAGCTGGAGCAACAACACCACCAGCCTGATCAAGAAAGGTCATCAGAGACTCTACTTCCTCAGACGGCTGAGACGAGCTGGTCTGAGCAGCCCAGTTCTCACCTCCTTCTACAGGTGTGCAGTGGAGAGCATCCTGTGCTCCAGCATCAACGTGTGGCATGGAGGCTGCACAGTTGCAGAGAGGAAAGCTCTACAGAGAGTGGTGAAGGCTGCACAGAAGTCTGTTGGAGTCAGTCTCCCCACCATCACAGACATTTACACCTCCAGATGCAGGAAAAGAGCCACCTGCATCATGAAAGACCCCACTCACCCAGCACACTCACTCTTTGCCCCACTCCCCTCAGGACGGAGGTTGAGGAGCATCAAATGTAGAACCACTAGACTGAGGAACAGCTTCTACCCTGAGGCTGTTAGACTCATGAATAAATAAATAATAAGAATAATCACTGCAAAATATCACATCATGCTGATGCTGATCTGTTTCTTGTTGCTGTGTTCATCTGTGACCATCTGCTCATACAGACTCGTGTTCGTGCTGCTGTTTATAATGATGTTTTTCTATTACATTAGGGCTTAGTGTATTACTAGTTTATGTTTTTCTTAGTTAATTCTAGATGTTATTACTGTTTTTCTCTTGCATTTGTTGTTGGATGTAACTGGGACCCTGTGTACATAATCTCGTTTTCATCACATGTACCACATGCGGTGCAAATGACAATAAAGACTCTCTGACTCTGACTGACTCTGACTCTCATCAATAACAACACCCAACATTTTTAATTTCATTAACTCTATGAATTTCAATACTGTCCATTTTAAATGGGACTTTGATTATTTTATTATATTACTAGATAAAAAAAAACTGGGGAAAACTGTCTCGGACACTCGGACTCTCAACACAGGATCCCCACAAGGCTGTGTACTTTCCCCTCTGCTCTTCTCCCTGTACACCAACTGCTGCACCTCCAGTCATGACTCCGTACAACTTGTAAAGTT
Organism: Garcialebias charrua; assembly: GCA_038048925.1. NCBI lineage: Eukaryota > Metazoa > Chordata > Actinopteri > Cyprinodontiformes > Rivulidae > Garcialebias > Garcialebias charrua. Next base: position 5,084 of record JBBPBX010050803.1, read on the forward strand.
TGCGGATGACACCACCCTCATTGGGCTCATCTCAGATGGTGATGAGTCTGCCTACAGGAGGGAGGTGAACCGGCTGGTGACCTGGTGCAGCGACAACAACCTGGAGCTTAATGCCCAGAAGACGGTGGAGATGATTGTGGATTTCAGGAGAGTCACAGCCCCTCTGCCCCCCTCACCCTCAACAATACCCCCGTCATCACTGTGGACTCCTATCGGTTTCTGGGTGTGACCATCACCCGAGACCTCAAGTGGGAGCTGAACATCAGCTCCCTCATCAAGAAGGCTCAGCAGAGGATGTACTTCCTGCGGCAGCTGAGGAAAGCCAAGCTGCCGGCCAAGCTGATGGTGCAGTTCTACACGGCCATCATTGAGTCCATCCTCTGCTCCTCCATCACAGTGTGGTATGCCGGGGCCACTGCCAGGGACAGACAGAGACTACAGCGTGTTGTGCGCTCTGCAGAGAAAGTAATAGGCTGTAGTCTCCCATCCATCCATGATCTGTACGCCTCCAGGACCGTAGGACGAGCTGGTCGGATTACAACTGACCCTTCTCACCCTGCACATGGACTCTTTGAACCACTCCCTTCAGGCAGGAGGCTTCGGTCCATTCGGACCAGAACCTCCCGCCATAAAAACAGTTTCTTTCCATCTGCCGTCAGTCTTCTGAACATTCATAATCCTGTTACTGTTTAACTCTGCCTTATCATTTATCACTGGCCTAAAACTGTACATCATCACTCCATTTATCTTCTAGCACCATTTGTCACTGCCATTTATTGTGAATATTATTGTGAATATTGTGCTGTACTGCATTGTGTTTATTGGTTGGTGTGTACATGTGTTTTTATTCTATTTTTACTTCTTTTTATTGCACCTTTATGCCAAAGCAAGTTCCTAGTCAGTGAATTTTATTCTTTGACAATGGCAATAATAAACTGATTCTGATTCTGATTCTAAATATCCTGTTTGTTTTTTCCAAATTTAATGATGACTTTTTATATTGGAACCAAGTTTGTATTTTTACGAATTCTGCCTGTATCATCTCTAACACCTGTTCAATATCTTCACCTGAACAAAAAAAGTGGTATCATCTGCAAATAAAACACACTTCAAAAGCCCTGACACATCAACCAGATCATTCACATACAAAATAAACAACTTTGGTCCCAACACAGAGCCCTGAGGAACTCCACATCCATTAACACAAAATTCAGATCTTACGCCGTTTACCTGTACAAGTTGTCTCCTATTATTCAAATAACTGGATACCCACTGTAGTGCTAATCAGCTAATGTCACATTTATTGTTTTTCAAGAAGAATGGTGTGCTCAATAATATTGAAGGCCTTTTTTTAAATCAACAAAAACACTAATACAATACTGTTTTAATCAACAGCAGTCGTTACCTCTTCTATTAGTTCCATGAGAGCCATTGATGTTGAATTATTTGCTCTAAACCAATATTGACTATTACTTAAAATATTCTGTTAATCTATAAATCCATCTAATCTGGTTACAAATAATTTTGCTAATATTTTCGAAATTTGTAAATGGAGCTTACTTATATAGCGCTTTCCAGCCCTCTATGAGGGGCCCCAAAGCGCTTCACAGTACCAGCCATCCACCCATTCATACACACATTCATACACCGGTAGCGGTAGACTGCCTTGCAAGGCACTGCCTGTCCTACCGGGAGCAACTCGGGGTTAAGTGTCTTGCCCAGGGACACAACGAGGTATGCAGTGACCGGGAATCGAACCCCGGACCTTCCGGTCCTGAGCCGGCTGCCCTGCCTCTACACCATCTCGGCCCCGTATTTGTATTTGTGGCAACAAGGATATTGGTCTGTAATTAGTGAACACACATTTCTCACCATTCTTATGAAGAGGAACTATATTTGCTATTTTCATATTTTCTGGAAATCTTCCTGTTGAAAATTATAAATTACATATACAGTATATGTAAATGGTTCAATGACATAACTCATTATAGCTTTTACAAACATCATGTCCATGTCCATCCAGTCTTTTGATCTTATCTGCCTGATTTTTCACAATACTCAGTACAGGTAGTCCCCGACTTACGAGCAAGTTCCGTTCCTACGACTGTCTCGTAACACGAAATATCGTATGTTGGAACACGAAACACGTGTTCTTGTGAGTCCGGATTTTCGGTCGTAAGTCGGAAAATTTATGCTAGTGTAATAAACCTATAGGCCGTTTGTGTAATTAAACACTTACGAGGTCAGTTTACTGACTTACCTATAGTTTGGATGAAAGATCCGAGCAGATTTTATCTACACAAATCTACCATCAGTTTCACGGGGTCTCAACTTTTTCAGATTAAATCAATAAATCGGTGATGTGATTAGCCAGAAATGTATCTTCACAAGAGACTTCAATTTATGTTGGTCTACCAGAAAATAGACCTTTTATTGAAATTATCATGAAAGTACATTAAACATTTGTATCGATATTAGCTCTGATTTAATAACTACGTTGACAAGAATTCAAATTAAAACAGACAGTTAGGAACTTTTCTGTTGGCACATTACTTAACAGATTAATAGCTTATGGAAAATAAGAAATAGGAGGAAGAAGATAAGTGAAAGCTAAGTTAACTGAAGTTGATTATTTGAACCAACCAGGGTGGCAGCCTTCCCATACAGGTCTCAGCTGGGCTTCTCACACGTTCAGAACACATCAACGCCTCGTTACCTGTTGACGATACGTCTTGGAGATAAGAGTTGAAGTTTGTGGACACTAACGGACTGTGTTGTCCAGTTCACGTCCAGATGACCTCCGTGTGTGTGAGCTGATTCAGACGAGCAAGAAGACGCTTCTCCTGGCAGGAACGGAGCCAAGCGCACTGACTGATTTTCAAAATAAACTTCAGAAAACAAAATCTTTCAGAAATGAGTGTTTGAGGCACAGCAAGGCTTTGCCGTGACTCCAGCTGAGACGTGGGTCTAGTTGACACAATGACCGGAACGTTTTCAGCTTTCCCAGAGGAGAGAAGCAAGTTGTGAGCTAGTTCTCTCCAAAGCACTAAAGGGAAAAGCGGAAGTCTCCCTTTATATGGGAGGCGGGGTCTTCCCCACCTCCTTAATGACTACTGGTTGGTTTAACAAAATAAGAGATGGATATTTCATCTGATAGGCAGAACTGTCTCTGACGGACAACAGGAAAACTGTTTACAGAATCGGCCAGATGGCCTGCTTGTGAGCACAGAGAATATTATGGCTAACTTTCACAGACAAAACAGAGAAGGAAGTTGCAAGTTAAAAGTTTACCATGGCTCATGTCCCAGATTCAGAACCTGCTTGTTCTTGCAGAAATAAAACCAGCAGAAGGTCAAAACTCATGAAAGTAACAGATCATCATTAAAATGACAAAATATACTGTAGATCAATTCTGAATTAACACACATTAAAGAGAAAGTTCAATCTGATTAATTAGTGTCCATTAATTCAAAATAATTGTAAAAAATATAAGTGTCCACTCGTCTCCTTGAGGGCTTCAAGAAGGTGTAACACTTAGAGTTTCAAAGAGATGCAGAGAGGTGTACTTGAAGGTCAAGACAGAGGGCCTGTATCACTACAGTCCCCCTTTTTGGAAGTCATCGCCTGTCCTTGGAGATGAGTTCCAACACGAAAGGATACCACCGAATGTCTCTGACCTCTATGTAATCCAGCAAGTGGAAAAAAAAGTCAAAAAAAGTTCAAAATTATACTCCCATAATGTTTTTGGAAATTCCATACTGTTCGTAGGTAATCCCATTGCGGTAAGCTTTCAATCCTTTGGAAAACATAGTCTGTTAACCCATGGAAAACTGAGTCTGTGATCCCTTGGAAAACAAAGTCTTATAATCCACAACGGTAAATCCACAACGATGGGGGTTATTGATTTCATCAGCAAGAATGGATTTTAATCAGCATGTAGAGGGGATCCCTCGATTGAAGCAGAGGAGGCGGCCCTTGGATGAAGGTTGAAGACCAACGTTGGATCAGCAGGTCCCCACATCGAAGGTTGCAGGCTGGATGGCTTCCAGTCGGTGCCACCCTGGTTCAATGTGTCATGCAATTATGTGGTTTTAGGTGGGCTTATGATTGGGATTCTACATTAAGCCTTACCTATATGCACCTGGTATGTAAGCTATCATGGATTAGATCAGCTATGGTCCGCATTGCCGGCAGTAAGTCAGGCTCGTTTCCGGTGAGAGTTGGACTCCGCCAAGGTTGCCCTTTGTCACCGATTCTGTTCATAACTTTTATGGACAGAATTTCTAGGCGCAGCCAAGGTGTTGAGAGGATCCGTTTTGGTGACCTTAGAATCGCTTCTCTGTTTTTTGCAGATGATGTGGTCCTACTGGCTTCATCAGTTCGTGATTTACAACTTTCACTGGAGCGGTTTGCAGCCGAGTGTGATGCGGCCGGGATGAGGATCAGTTCCTCCAAATCCGAGGCCATGGTCTTGAGCCGGAAAAGGGTAGCATGCCCTCTCCGGGTCGGGGAGGAGGTCCTGCCCCAAGTGGAGGAGTTTAAGTATCTCGGGATCTTGTTCACGAATGAGGGAAAACTGGAGCGTGAGATCGATAGGCGGATAGGTGCAGCGTCCGCAGTGAAGCGGGCGCTGTACCGGTCTGTCGTGGTGAAGAGAGAGCTGAGTCAAAAGGCAAAGCTCTCAATTTACCGATCGATCTACGTTCCCACCCTCATCTATGGTCATGAGCTTTGGGTTATGACCGAAAGAACAAGATCTCGGATACAAGCGGCTGAAATGAGTTTTCTCCGCAGGGTGGCTGGACTCTCCCTTAGAGATAGGGTGAGAAGCTCAGTCATCCGGGAGGGACTCGGAGTAGAGCCGCTGCTTCTCCACATCGAGAGGAGCCAGTTGAGGTGGCTCGGGCATCTGGTTAGGATGCCTCCTGGACGCCTCCCTGGTGAGGTGTTCCGGGCACGTCCCACCGGGAGGAGACCCAGAGGAAGACCCAGGACGCGCTGGAGGGACTATGTTTCTCGGCTGGCCTGGGAACGCCTTGGGATTCCCCCGGAGGAACTGCTCCAAGTGGCTGGGGAGAGGGAAGTCTGGGCCTCCCTACTTAGGCTGCTACCCCCGCGACCCGACCCCGGATAAGCGGAAGAAGATGGATGGATGGATGGATGGGTGGATCAATGCTGTAAAAATCAGAAATAGGGATCTATACCTATAGAAATGTGGAGGGCTTCTGTAACGAAGGCCTCTTCTTTCAAACTATTCCTCCATTCATTATTTAGTTTAGGTTAAACTAAAATAAAAAAATGAAATCTAGTTTGGTCTAAATGTCTGTTGTCTTTTAGACGAACGACGCAAGATTTGGTATTCCCTATAAATTTTGAAGTCTATGGCGAGACTCATCAAAATGAATAGATCTAGAATAGAAACGATCGAATCGGTCCTACCTAAATGATTGGGAGATCAGTGTAGATTATAGTACCTTAAGTAGTATTGATCTACAATGACTCTTCAAAGATTGAGATCTTTAACAAAATGAACAGCATGTTGGCATAGTTAAATCCATTTAAGTCTTCAACTTATCAACAATCAAAACCTCTTTTGGCTGGGAGTGTTCAGAAAACAATAACAACTTCAATAACACAAAAGTAGCAATTAAGCAACTAAAAACAACGTTTCACTACAACAAACTCACTCTGGTCGTCAGATTCCAACGTGTCACACACAAGAAAAACAGTTCTTAGCTTTATAACCGATGTCAATTAAATCCTGCAGATTTAAACGGTTGTTAAGGTTAGTTTTTTGTGGGTTTTATGCTTAGCGTTTCTAAGTTCTAGTTGGAACGGTTTCTTTTCGCAACTAGTATAGTTTAAACTGTTTAGTTTATTTACTATCCTGTGCTTGGACGACCTTGTTTTCCCATGAAGTCTTTGAGTTTGCGAGATCTTTGTCGTTTGTGGGGTTATTGAAATCTTTGTCCTTGACATGGGCATGACCTAACATCACCCCCCTGAGGTCATGAGGGACCACGCGCATGGGTGTGGACGTCCGTCCATGGGCACGAGTTAGGATGCCTTTGTTTAGTTTAGGCTGTTTACGCAGCTTAGAGTAGACAGTACGCAGGAACTTCTTAGGTTTCGGCCAACGTACCTCTGTACGTTTACCTCTTTCTGCGTAATTCAGGTGTGTCACAACTGTTGGCACAGTCGCAAGTGTGTCTCTGTCATTGTGATGTATGTCATCCCACTTCATGAATGAAGAGGTGCTCTTTGAGTCTGTAAGAACTATGTCATTTCTGAGTAGTTCTAGATTCAAATGCTCTTGAACCAAGGTTTCATTGAAAGCTTGGCTGATAGCCGAATTACCTGTCCCAGAGGACAGTACAGCGTTCTCGGTGTGTGATCCTTGGATCTCTACACCGTCCTCTACCCGTGGTAGGAAGTGTGAGTCTGCCCCCCTTTTGTTTGAGGAGGGGTCCTCAAAATCTGTAACAATGGAGTCCAAGTGACTGTCAGCGTGTTGTAGACTGTCACTTTCAGGACTCGGATGTCCTTGAACCAAGACTTCACTGAAAGCTTGGCTGTATGCCGAATTACCTGTCCCACAGGACAGTACAGCGTCATCGGTGTGGGACCCTTGGATCTCCACACCTTCTTCTACCGGTGGTAGGTAGTGCTCAGTGAGTGCTGAAGGTGTCAGCTCGCAGAGGAGGTTCTCGTGTTGGGCCAGAGTCTGGTCCACCTGTTGAGTCTCCTCTGTCTCACCTGTATATGAAGGTTCACTTACCGGGTTTGTGGTCTCGGTTGGGGAATCCCATGTGACCTCAGCGGTACCTGTTGTTAGACAGTCAGTGTCCTGACCTTGGGGAGGCACCACGATTGGCAGTGGACTGCTCACTGTGGCCCACATTGTCTGATTGCCATAATTTATAATCGCTTCAAAGCGATTTATAAAATCTTGGCCAACCACAAATGGAGTCTGGAGTGAGTCAAGTTCAGACACATATACCGGGTGGTATAGTGACATTTCGCCAATCTGCATGTGAACCATGGCTATTAGGGTTGTTCTCGTCTTTGCGAGGCCCTGTTGCTCACCATAAGTGTCTTTCACAAAGGGTATTTGCCTGTCAACATCGTTAGCGGCGGTCCTTAGCTCCTCAAACAGTTCGGCTGACATGGTAGACACGTCTGAGCCGCAAACCAGGAGTGCTTCTTGCGCGAGGACCCCTTCCAATGTGAGTGGCAGGTAAGCTCTCTTAGCTATCCCCCTTTTTATAAAGTTACACAGAAACCGTTTAGGTTTTTTCACACGTTTCTGTGTACGTGTGACTCTGTCTGTGTAATCTTCGTCGCTGTCAGTATCATGATGGCTGTCTGCCTCATGACCTTCAGGATGTGGATTTTCAGCAATTTGTTTGCTGTCAGCATTCTTGATTTTCAGGACGCCGATCATCAACTGTGTGCACTGAGTCGTTGCAAAAGGCAATGCTGCGCGTCGCTTCGTCAGGTTGAACAACGTTGTTTGTGTTATCATCAAGGACAACGTCACACGTTGTGTCAGCTTGGTCAACCACTGTAACATTCAAATCATTTGACAAACAAACCACAACCTCAGTCACGTCCTCGCGCGGAGGCGCCGTTTCCATAATCTGGAGCATGTGTGACTCATTGCATGTCTCGAGCTGTGCAGCTCGAGGGGCAGGGGCAGGAGGGCCGCTTCTCGGGGGTACATGTCGGGACAGACCATTTTTCAAAGGGTCACGGTTCCCAGACATCAACTTCTCTCGAAGTTCACCCACTGTGAGACCTAGGTGAGAACTCTTTTGGTTCGATCTGAACCATCTTGGTTCACCTAGAGAGCGAACACCTACCTTGTGTGGTTCTCTGCTCATCTCAGGGTTTTCAACCTGAGGGGCAGGGGCAGAACTCCCTGTGAACCGATCAGAGTCAATGTTCCAGCTGGACACAATCTGTGGTTTGTTATCATGAAAAACCTGTTTAATTTCGCACTCTGTAGGAGAGGGAACCTCTTCTATTTCCTGCGAGTGGGATGTGACCTTTTGACCTGGGTACACCACTGAGGGTGTATTCCGCCGTTCGAGCATGTCAAAAATTTCCACAGCACATTGTTTAATTTCTGCCATGGTACTCTCTTTGCAATTAACATGGAAGCGAACACATTTCTTCTGGAAAGGCATGAGATTCTTAATGAAAAGACCTTTAAACTCCTCATCCTCCTCTAGTCCAGGGACAGTTTTGCCACCGGAGTAGACAGACATCAGCCTGTCGCAGAACGACAGGGGATTTTCCCACTTATCCTGACAGACTTCCACCGCAGCTAAGTAATTAGCATACGCTGAAGCAGATGTCCATCTACGTGCGATAAAAGAGGAGGCCCCATCAGGTGATGCACCTGTTTGAACGTCCATCTTTGTACTTATTTTCTGTGAAAAATCAAGTAAAGTGGGTCCTATTGCACAGGGTGCAGTCTCACCATGTGATGCCTGCGGCAGTCAACATAGAGTCCAAGATGTGAGATCAAATAAAAATCAGTGATTTTCAAAGGTGGGCGGATGAACGCTAGGGAGCGCTAAAGCGCTATTCCGCTTACAGTGGACCTAAACTTTTTGTCAGCGTTTTTGTGAATTGACTAACTTTTATAATTCATAAGCGGATTTGTGCTATTTTTATTTAAAATGCAGTACCGCTAATAACTAATTATCTATCAGTAAAAACCAATAAACTTATTTACAAGCTCTTATGCTGCTTGTTTTACCTTTTTCCCCACCGTAAACAGCAGAGAGGAGGAAAGGGTGTGAGGGTGAGGGGGGCAGAGCTGAGAACAGACTCGGCTCTACCATGTAGGTAAATGCCTGGGGGTCCCATTTCAGCAGTGGCCCCGGCCCCGCCTCGCCCCGTGCAGTCACCTACATCACTAACATTGATCCTGCTTGTTAATGTACATTTAACATAAAAATAATTATAGTTACGATGAAAACGATCATTAAATACGCAATAAAAAAACGGTCGATTTCTTTATCCCCCTACTAAAAATGGACTATTCCATGTTGATGACAACTTCCGGGTCAGTCGTGAACTCGAGGGCTAGTTCTGTGGCTAGCTGGTTGTGCTGGGTACTTGGATAAATCCGCAGACAACCCCGCTGTTTCAAGCCAAATTAACGTGGCCGGATGATTTTATTGTGTGTTTTGTGATGACCATTCGACGGTGAGTCGTTATTTTCATGTATTTTAGTTACTTTTCATTAAATCTGTTGACTACCTATAGACGCTAACTCTGTGTCTGCCGGCTGGTTGTGCTGGGTTACTAATGGATAAATCCGTAGAGAACCCCGCTGTTTCAAGCCAAATTAACGTGGCCGGATGATTTTATTGTGTCTTTTGTGTCGACCATTCGACGGCGAGTCGTTAGTTTCATGTATTTGGGTTACTATGTATAAATGCGGTGGCGACACACCCGTGTATTTGAGATTTAAACGTGGTTTTAGGGATTAAAAGATCATTCTATTTTTTGTTAATTTCGTGGCCGAATAGAATATATGTACGTAAAGTATTAAATAAATCCTTTGATTTTTGTAATTTCATCCTTTTAGGATCATTTTTGTTACTTTTCAGTTGGCAGTGTAGTGCAAATATTGATAACGTTGCCGGCTATATATAAATATATATATATATAATATAGAAATATATAAATAGCGGATTGGATTAGCTTCCCCTAATTTTCATAAGACATTTGTGCTTTTGAAATTGTGGACCTAAAAAAATTAATAAGCGTTTTAGAAATTGTGGAACTAATTTTTTAATTAGCGGTGCCCAGCTTTGGTGATTTTTATTAATTTGTCAACCCATGAGACGACCATCAAGGTCGGCTATTATTGTGTGATTTCTGTGAAAATCAAGACAAAAAAAATGCCTCATCTGTGTTATTTTAAACATGCAGTTTAAAATAAACAGGGACAGACAGCTTGTTCTGCACAGAATTGATGATAAAAGTGTCAAGTTTTATCAAAAAGCAGACAAGTCTGTATTACATCTGTGTAGCTGTTCTGCCATCTACATTCGATTATATGTGAAAATCAAATGAAGGATGCTACGTGAGTCTTTTACGTCAACTATACTCCATTCACCCTAATTAAAAAAAACAGGAAAGTTGACCTCAGACTGAATTGCATCAAACTGTAGTCTAATGCAACCAGCACCCAGCAGGTGGGGGTGTGCAACGCCGGATAAGTTTATCACAGCGACCGCAATTCTCTTTCTGACCGCTATAGAGGCGCTGTTGTCACCTGTGAGCGCAGCCGTGAGCTGCCAAACATTCACAGACGTCTAACAACGGGTCAAAAGCATCAATCATAAATATCCAGAGCTTTGACGTGACAAAACACCAGAACCCCAGTCTTATAATAGACGATGCGATGTGAGTAACATCGTTTAGGACAGGTAAAGTGATTCTTTAAACTGCGTTTAAAAGAAAGCGGTCGGACCCATAAAGCAGTTGCAGCTCCCGGTGTCACGTGACCTGGTCACATGGCGATCGGCAGTTTCAGAGCAACTGACTCAATCCACCTATTAAAATCCCAAAAACACCGCGATGAAACAGTCTTTTCAGAGATAGTAACGGACAAACAAGCATGGAAACTTGTCTGGGACAAGCAGCCGAAGTGAAAGTTGACGAGGAGTGGACTCCCCACTCCTTCAAGCGTCAACACTTACAGCGTAATCGACCAATCACAGCGAAGACAGAACCGTAGTTCTAAAACCCAAGTGTTCACGGGAAATGTAGTCTTCTAAACCTAACGCCACCCACGTGTGACGCGCCGTTCGAGCGTTGTGTTCACGGACCTGCAGTCGGTCGAACAAGAGCGTGGAACGGACTTTTCAACGTTCTAAAACATTCATAAATATCGCAAAACACCTCGGTTAAGCCAGTCTTCGACGATATCACGCGCATAGAACTCAAACAACACAGATAAACTGTCAGAAATGTGTGCAAAAATGAATCTGACAACCACAGTCTACAGAACCAACTTTTTTGAACACGACACACAATGGACCAATCACAGCGCTTTACGTAGCCATCTTGTCTCTCGGTAATGCTAACGTTAGCTCGACCCAGAGAGTTCTGGACACTCTTTCACAAAATAAACGTATTTTTACACTGCAGAAAATTCTGTTAAAGGTTCAGTATGCAGTTTCTGTAGAACTGCAGCAGTTAGAAATATTTTCAACAGGCAAAGCATTCTGATCCCTCCCCCTCAGAGCCATATGTGGCTCTGCCCCCTTGTGGTCTGTTGAATTTCAAATTCAAGCTCTGTTTTTATTGGCTGATTCAAATTCAAGCTCTGTTTTTATTGGCTGGTTACAAACTCTGTTTTTATTGGCTGGAAAATGGCGGGTCACCTTTTCTTTTTAGAAATGCTTATTTACCACCTGGAGAAGCAAGGGGACAATATTTTTTTTAATTTTTTTTCAGAGATTACCTGGCTAACATCAGTCTGTCAGGAGGTAGGGACAGAGTGAAGAAATATGTTCATAAAAAAAGCTACATACTGCAGCTTTAATGAGCTCAAACACATCCAGTCTAACTCCCACGTCCCCCAAAGAAGGCAGCACGCTAACTGTGTACAACAACGGACTTTACGTCAATCGGAACCGGATCCCGTCCGGTCCAAGCGGAGAGGGTCCAATCGAACCTCACAACACACGTTGTAACAGAAAAAGGCACTTAATGGAGCAGCATAATAATGTGTGACACAGCTTTTCAATAGCAATCCGCAGAAGTAATAAAACGAAGCAGAGGTGACACGGCGGTCACAAAACGAAAAAATGCATGCAGCCTCGCGACACGTAATAAAACGTCTCACAAACACAGACAAAACATTCATCCGCAGCTTCAATCATACGTTGAAATGTGAAAGAAAAGATAATTCTAACGGGAAACGCACCAGACAATGCCACGATTAGCAATCTCTGAGACACTCACCAGCCAAAACTATTCTATAAGTCCACAACAGGATGCAAACTATGCCAACAACACCGTGACAATAAGCTACACAAAACAACTTAATAATCGTTCTAGGAACTCGGACGAGCCACCAAATGTAACAATATTGGCGCTGTAAGGTATTTAAACACTTACTGGGCCACCATTATTGTAGAGATATAGGACTTACTGGTCAGTTTACTGACTTACCTATATTTTTAGATGCGCAGGTCTGAGCAGACTTTAATCTGCACAAACTTGCCACCAATTCGCGAGTTCTTCCTTTTTCCGGTACTAAATTGCTTTTACTGTAATTAGCCAGAAATGTAACTTCACAAGAGACTTCAACTTATGTTGGTCTACCAGAAAATAGACCTTTTATTGAAACTATCACAAAAATTACATTAAACATTTGTATCGATATTAGCTCTGATTTAATAACTACGTTGACAAGAATTCAAATTAAAACAAACAGACAGTTAATAACTTTACTGTTGGCACATTACTTGACAGATTAAAGTGAGACTAAACCCAGGTTGAGACGGTAACTCCTCCTTCCAAAATCTCTCTGAAAATGGGCGTGTTGAGAGACAAGGAAGGGTGGAGGTAGAGTTGTGCTTTTGTTCACGCCTCCACCTGCAACAACCTAAAACAAATTAAACCTCTAGCCAACAACATACACCAAGCAACAACAAAGAATAAACATGTAGATGTATTTATCCATTCCACCCATTCCATCCAAAACCAAAGGCCTAAAAAAATGAAAATGAAAAGAAAAATAAAACCGCTTGTCAGGAGTGAAATGCAGCACTTCCATATAAGGTATGCACTTCTCATCTCTGCAGGGGATTGGCTCTGCTTGAACCACCTGTGTGACATCACACATGAGCAGACATGTCACACATGAGCGTTTGCACAAATAAGAAAATTAAGGTGTAATCCACCAGTTCAACCCATAGAACTACCGTAAACACATTTTTAGACCAAATATTGCCAAATATTGCCAATTTACACAGATATGCACAATTATGTGAGAATAAACACAGCCATAGTGCTAGATAACATTTTAAACACATTCTAGGGAGTTTATCAGCTAAAAAAAGTTAATTTTGGGATTAGTCACACTTTAATAGCTTATAAAAAAGAAGAAATAGGAGGAAGATTTGAGAAATGAAAGCCAAGTTAACTGAAGTTAATTACTTTGAAACTACCAGGGTGGCACTTTCCCATACAGGTCTTAGCTGGGCTTCTCACACGTTCAGAACACATCAACGCCTCGTTACCTGTTGACGATACGTCTTGGAGATAAGAGTTGAAGTTTGTGGACACTAACGGACTGTGTTGTCCAGTTCACGTCCAGATGACCTCCGCGTGTGTGAACTGATTCAGACGAGCAAGAAGGACGCTTCTCCCGGCAGGAACAGAACCAAGCGCGCTGACTTATTTTTCAAAATAAAACTTCAGAAAACAAATTCTTTCATAAAATGAGTGAGTGGGTTACAGTAAGCTTTACTGTAACTCCAGCTGAAACGTGGGTCTATTTGACACAATGACCGGAACGTCTCCAGCTTTTCCAGAGGAGGAAAACCAGTTGTCAGTTAGTTCTCTCCAAAGCCCTAAAGAAAAATGCAGGAAATGACCTTTATATGGGAGGCGGGGTCTGACCCACCTCCTTAATGACTACTGGCTGGTTTTAACAAAATAAGAGATGGGTTTTCATCTCATAGGCAGAATGGTCTCTGAAGGACAACAGGAAAACTGTTTACATAAACGGCCAGATGGACTGGCCTGTGAGCACAGAGAATATTATGGCTAACTTCATAGACAAAACAGAGAAGGAAGTGAACAGCCTTTACGTTTACCCTGAACTGTGTCTTAGAATCAGAGCCTGCTTGCTCTGCAGAAATAAAACCAGAAAGGTCAAACTCATGCAAGTAACAGATCATCATTAAAATGACAAAATATACTGTAGATCAATTCTGAATTAACACACATTAAAAAGAAAGTTCAATCTGATTAATTAGTGTCCATTAAAGCTGCAGTATGTAGCTTTTTTCATGAACATATTTCTTCACTCTGTCACTACCTCCTGACAGACTGATGTTAGCCAGGTAATCTCTGAAAAAAAATTAAAAAAAATATTGTCCCCTTGCTTCTCCAGGTGGTAAATAAGCATTTCTAAAAAGAAAAGGTGACCCGCCATTTTCCAGCCAATAAAAACAGAGTTTGTAACCAGCCAATAAAAACAGAGCTTGAATTTGAATCAGCCAATAAAAACAGAGCTTGAATTTGAAATTCAACAGACCACAAGGGGGCAGAGCCACATATGGCTCTGAGGGGGAGGGATCAGAATGCTTTGCCTGTTGAAAATATTTCTAACTGCTGCAGTTCTACAGAAACTGCATACTGAACCTTTAATTCATAATAATTGTTAACCAAAATAGTGTCCACTCGTCTCCTTGAGGGTTTCAAGAAGGTGTAACACTGAGAGTTTCAAAGAGATGCAGAGAGGTGTACTTGAAGGTCAAGCCTACAATATCAGAGATTAGGTGTATCACTACAGTGTTAATTTAGTTGATTTATTTTAAATAAATGGTAGTGTCTTTGACATATCAAACTAAGTTAACGTCTCTGTCACTTAATGGCTTTATTTATTTATCCATCATAAAGATCAAAAAAATATTGGGTAAACTGAAAAAGAAAAGAATCCGTGAAATTACTATTCAATCTGAATAAGTAATTAATTAAGGATAAAGAGGTCAGCTTAATACTGACCCTTGCTAAAATCCTTTACATCTGGGTGGCACCGTATGTGTTTAAAGACACAATATGGTGGTCTCCCTCTTGTTTACTTCATCTGGTGGCCCTGTACCGGTTTCTGAAAGTTTGCTGATAAATCTGTGATCTCCCTTGAACTGTAACGTCATGTTTGCATAATAGGATCCAAGTTTTAAACTCTGAGGATAATAATTTTGGCTGGAAGTGTTCAAGACAGGCAGATTCTGCATGTTTTTATCATTTGAAGCTGAGAGATTGTTATTGTTCAACTCTTTAACACGCTGTTGGAAGCTTTAGATGAGGTTTTTGTCAGCCCGTGGTCTGTGGGGGTTCTGGTTCTGGTCCAGTTCACGCAGACTCCTGTACAAAGCTTTGTTGACCGCCGAGTCAAAAGCCCGAAGAGCTATTATTAACATCAAAAAGATTGCTGTGCTGGTATTTTACATGTTAGAGCAGGTCAAAGAAGCATATTACTGTTAGAACGTTGTCGGATAGTGGTTCTGAAACCCGAATTCTGCTCCTTTAAAGTGGACGGAACCGACCTGAACGCGGCTCCGAGGGAGTCCATGTCGTGTTACAGTTGACGTGCTGGTTACTGAGCGTAGCTAAGTTGTGCCTGTTTTAAATGTGATTGCCACGTTTCAGAGTTTTGGGGAGTTAATTTGAAGCGTTTGAGTTGATTAAGAGTCTATAAAGTTGCGCTCTGCTGTGCTAAGCTAACGTTAAAGCGAAGTGTCATACATGTTTGTTTATGAGCTGTGATTGGATAAAAAGAGTCGTGATCTGTCAATCACGTCTCGTATCTGTAAAGCGCTGATTCGCTGAGGTGGGGGACGCACGTCGATGCGACCAACCCACTTTGTCGTCATTTCCGGCACTGCATTGGTCCAAGGTAAGAAAACTACATTCACCATGATTGCTTGGGGAAAGAACTACAAGCGCTGTGATTGATTGGTTGACGTCACGAATCTGAGTAGCGAGCTCCGCCTCGCTGGAAGCTGGTGACGCGCCACGCACGCTGCTGCATCGGCCCGCCCCCTCTCTGTCTTCAGACTACGTGCATCCCTCAACACAAGACAAACGGAGATTTCACTAAAAGTTTAAAAACTCAATTTGAAGCCATCTACACTGTCTAACAACATAAATTTGTCTCTGACAAGAACGTGGTTCGAGCAATTATCACGGACACACTAGAAACTAACTCTAAAAGGTTGTTTTTAGTTTAAATACTGAATAGAAAAATCAGTCTCCTCGTGATAACATTAAGACTTGAAGCTACCCCATGTTGGTTAAAAGACGTTAACAGATGAATTTTCTCATAAAACATCATAAAAAGTCAGCATTTTTATGGTGAATTACCAGCTTTGAATTTGTTCTGTACACAAACAAAAACTCCTGTTTATTCTAAATACAAATTTTAGAATAACAGAGGTACAGACAAACAATTTATGCTCATTTTAAATACTGAAGAGATTTAAAAATGACATTCGAAGAAGCGTCTATTTGATTTTCACATTAAATCAAAGAACAAAATGATGGAGAACAGAGCATTTCCACATTAAGCTCTTCACATCTCTGAATTTTAAACAGAATTTGTGTACACTGTACACTTTTAGTTAAAAATGGCATTTTTAACGTTTTTCTGTGTACAATTAATGACTCCAGTTTATTTTAAATAAAAAGTTTAAAATAACAAACGAAAGTACATTTTTCACTCCAGATAACTGCAGCAACACTCAAACGGTTTTACTGAATCTGAAATACATTCTCTTAGAGCAAAATAATACAGAATCTGCTAACATTTTAGTGTGAACATTGCATTTATTTGAAATCTTTAAGAAGGCGTTTGAGTGAAAGACAGAAAACATTAAGCGTGGTTTAATAGTAATTGTTTTAAAAGATAGGTCTATTAAGTTAATACGGCCACGAAGGCTTAACTTACCATATTTTTCATTGAAGGTAAAACCTAAAATAAATAAAAAGGTACTGAATGAATGAAAGACTTGTTTATAGATTACAGGAATAAACCCAGAAAGCTGTTTTAGTTAAATAACTCACCGCTAAGAAAGCATTTATTTGCATACACTATAATAAATACCGTCTTATTGATTCAAACAAAATCAAAACTAAAAGATGGGAGATGACAATTATGATGAAGCTTTACAGCTGCTCACAGCAATGCTTGAATTGTTAATGCAAAATGACATTCGCAGAAGAGAAAATTTTCAACAAGAAAAACTTGAGTTAAACCGTGAGATTAGGCAATTAATAATAAAACGGTGTGCTATCAATGGTCTTGAAGTTCATCAACTCCCTGACCCGATCTGGTTAAAAACAAAACCAGAGCGTGAACTACATTACCAAGAAAAGGTCAAATCCCACTCGCTGGAGCTGGAAGGGACAAGTTCATCAACTCCCTCTCCTAAAAAAGGCGAGAAGAAACATGTTTTTCAAACTAACAAACCACGACATGTTGATGCCCGCTGGAACAATGACCCGAAGTGGTTGAGAGACCCAATATGGTTGAGAAGGACGAGCGAAAGCCCTGTCCCTGCACCGCGGACTAGACAGTCCGGGAGTAGCAGAAGGTCACAGAAGTTCCAGGAAAAAGGCACCATACCTCTAAGCTCTGATGAGATAGTGGACATAAGTTGGTTGTTTGAAAACTTGAATGATACAGAGGATGACCGAACTGGTACAATGCGTGACATTGTCTTTGATAACTCCGAGCACACAAATAACCAGCTGCTCAAAGCAAAGATTGAATTGATAAGGCAGAAGAGCAAACGACAAAGAGAAAAACTTCTCAAAAAAGGCCTTGAGTTACAACATCAGTTTAGACAAAAAGCAATGAAACAGTGCGCTGTCACTACTTTTGAGGCTCACATGCAAAACAAAACACCCTCTGAGGTGTGCCCAGGTCAAAAGGTCGTATCACAGTCGCTAAAAATAGGAGAGGTTCTCTCTCCTATAGAAAGCGAGAATAAACACCATCGTCTCAAAGGCCCTCTGACCTCAGAAGAGGTAGAGTACTTACGTCGGTTGTTAAAAGAGTTGGATAATACAAGCGAGAATAAACACCGTCGTCTCAAAGGCCCTCTGACCTCAGAAGAGGTAGAGTACTTACGTCGGTTGTTAAAAGAGTTGGATAATACTAGCAAGAATGAACAAGATTTTCAAACTGACATACAACGAAATGTTGGTGCCAGCTGGAACAGTGACTCAAAATGGTTTAAAGGGAGCCCCGCCCCTAAAGCACCTCAGATTGAAAAATCTGAGACAAGCAACGAACCACAAAAGGTAGGTGTTCACTCTCTAAGAGACCCACAATGGTTCAGATCGAACCAGGTGGGTGAAAACCAAGGTCCATCGGTGGGTGGACTTCAAAAGAAATTGAAGTATGAGGACCTATACTCATGTAACTATGCGTGGTCCCAACAGAAACCCCCGAGCCTTGGAACTGCACCTCCCGCGCCTCGAACAGAACAGTTCGAGACAGGCAAAGAGTCACGAATGTCCCGGAATAATGGCCCAACACCTCTATGCTCGGAAGAGACAGAGGAAGTAAGTAGTTTGTCAGTAGATTTGAATGTTACTGTGCTTGACCAACCTGATACAATGAGTGGCGTTATCATTGATAATGACACTATCAACATTGACCAACCTGGAGCGATGTGTAGCACTGTCTTTCACAAAGACTCAGAGCACACAAATAACTCAGCGCACACTACTACCAACATTGCCATGGATGTTGACAGCAAACCAATTGCTGACACACAACAACATCCTGAAGGTCATGATGCTGACAGCCAACAAGATGCTGACAGTGAACATGAGTACACAGCCAGAGTCACACGTGAACAGAAACGTGGGCCAAGACCTGTGAGGTTTCTGTGTAACTTTATACAAAGGGGGGTGGCTAAGAAAGCTTACCTGCCTATCACACTGGAAGGTGTCCTTGAGCGTGAAGCCCTCCTGGATGGCAGTTCTGATATAACTATTATGTCGGCCAAGCTGTTCGAGGAGCTGAGGACCGCCGCTAACGGTGTTGACAGGCAAATACCCTTTGAGAAATGTGCTATTGAGCTACAGGGTCTCGCAGAGACGAGAACAACCCTAACAGCTATAGCTATGGTTCACATGCAGATTGGCAAAATGACACTACACCACCCGGTGTACGTGTCCACGCTTGACTCATTCCCATTTTTGGTTGGCCAAGACTTTATAAACCGTTTCGGTGCGATTATAGATTATGGTCAACAGAAAATGTGGAGCACAGTGAGAAAACCCCTGCCAATAAAAGTGCCTCCTAGTTGTGATACAGACTGCCTAACCGCAGGTACCGCAGAGGACACAAGGGACTGCTCATCCGAGGACGAGAGCCCAGTAAGTGAACCTTCAACTACAGGTGAGACAGGAGAGACCCAAAAGTTGGACCAAACTCTGGCCCAACAAGAGAACCTCCTCTGTGAGCTGACACATTCAGCACTCACTGAACACTACCTACCACAGGTAGTGAAAGGTGTTGAGATCCAAGGATCCCACACCGATGACGCTGTACTGTCCTCTGAGACAGGTAATTCGGCAATCAACCAAGCTTTCAATGAAACCTTGGTTCAAGGGCATCTGAGTCCAGAAAATGACAGTCATCCAAACGCTGACAGTCACTTGGACATCATTGTTGCAGATTACGAGGACCCCTCATCAGACAAGAAGGGGGCAAACTCACATTACCTACCACAGGTAGAGAAAGGTGTGGAGATCCAAGGACCCCACACCGAGGTTGCTGTACTGTCCCCTGGGACAGGTAAATCGGCTATCAGCCAAGCTTTCGATGAAACCTTGGTTCAGGAACATTTGTGTCTAGAACTAATCAGAAATGACATAGTTTTTACAGACTCAAAGAGCCCCTCTTCAGTCGAGAGGTGGGAAGACACACACAACGACAGTGACCCGTCGCAGTCTGTACAATCAGA
>JBBPBX010050804.1:8264-24831 GCA_038048925.1 Garcialebias charrua
TATCTCAAGATAAGACTTCAACCATTTCCCTTCAACCTCAATTTTCTTCCTCCTAAACTTCTCCTTAAACTTTATATATTTTGCCAGTTACTAACTTGTCCTGTTGTTCCTATGAAATTACAGACGCGTGTTTCATCTGTGCTGAAGCTAATTATAGGAAACCTGATCAACCAATCATGTAAATATGTTGTGATGTAGTTTAATGATTTGTTATTAAATGATTCTACCTTTGGTAGGTCAAATATAATAACGTTTCTTTTCAATTGCATCCCTCCAAGTCACATAATTTATTGATATTAAACTGAAAAAGAGAGAACCCGTGAAATTTGATGATAATTTGTGTCAGCCTAAACCCTGCTCAAATTTACATCTAAGTATAGGTAAATCAGTAAACTGACTAAGTGCCTATATTATTACACTTACAAACATTGTCGTCTATCACATAGTGTGAAAAATCGTCCCTTTTTTCCCAGTATTTCCCCCCGTGCTGATGTAGACGGAGAGAATAAGTCATAAGTTCCATTGATCTTATATGTTCGATAGTTTGTATCACTAGAGCTGTTGTGGGAGTTTCTTTTCTGAGCCAGCACTTTGTGATGGCTTTCTTCGCAGCAGCAAGGATAATCCTGAATATATACAAGTCACTTTGGTGTAGTCCCCTGGGGGGTACACTAAGAAACAGTGTAGGGAAAGACAAAGCCGCTCTAACCACTACTATTCCGTTGCTTTCAACACCAGATTATCTGTGTTTGGTTGTAATATTTATTATCTGCAACAATTCTATGTCTATATTCTTCTCTTTTTTTGTATGTTGCCTATGTGTTGCTACTGACTTTGAATCTGTGCAAATAACCATTCTTTCCGGTCTGACCTCTTCCACCCACTGAAGGCTTATAATTATTGCTACCATCTCTGCTGTGAATACTGAGAGTTGATCCAATAAGCGTTTGGATATTGTTGGCACCCACCCTGTGTGAGAGTCTGACTTATAATTTATTATTTTATTGAGAGCTCGTAAATTTGAACATATTACACCCATTCTCCATAACCTCCATTGGCTTCCTGTCACCTACAGAATTCAGTACAAAACTGCTCTCATTACACACCAATGCTTACACGGAACTTCACCTGACTATCTAAAGGACATTCTTGCACCATATTCATCCACCCGGTCTCTACGATCACAGAACAGTAATCTACTTCACATTCCACAAACCAAATTAAGGACCATGGGAGACCGGGCATTCTGTGTGGCTGCCCCCCGCCTATGGAACTCCCTCCCTGACTACCTGAGAGCTCCACAGTCACTGGTTGACTTCAAAAACGGCTTAAAGACTTTTCTTTTTAAGCAAGCCTATTCTGCCTCCACATGATTTTATCTTTGATCTTGGTTGATATTATTATTGATTTTACTTGATTTTATCACTTGTTTTATTTTTTTATTTTTTTATTTATTTTTTAAGCAGGCCTATTCTGCCTCCACATGATTCTGTCTTTAATCTTAGTTGATATTATTATTGATTTTACTTGATTTTATCACTTGTTTTATTTGTTGTAGCACTTTGAGATTTTTATTAATGAAAAGTGCGGTATAAATTGAATTATTTATTATTATTATTATTATTATAAAGGGTGCAGAGACAGGTGCAACTGATTGAAAGGTAATCAGAGCTGCAGTGAAGACAGACCGGTTTTTAAAGTGAAGACAACCTTAAACCCACATTCAGCCAAGACAACCTTAAACTCACACGCTGACAGAAGAGCAGAAAATGATCCAAAAGTATTGCAGAACATAGGTGTACACAATTTTTAGAACAAAACAGATATAAAAGCACCAAACAACGCACAGAGTGATAGAAAATCTAATAGGCGTGAATCGTGACACTTTGTTTCACCAAAAAGAATTAACATTAAAAAAATCAACTCTAAAGATAATCTACTATACAGATGAACAAAAACCTTTTTAGAGCAAAATTATCTGGAAAAACAAGGCTATTTTAATTGAACACACTGCTCATTCGGTTTTTCTGTTATTTCCTAATGACAGCAGGAGCTGTGTGAACTATCCATCTGAGCCTAACAGGACATTTTTACCTTTTCAAATGGCCAGTTAGACCTGCCGCCTCCTCAATATTAACACAATTTTATATTGTGCTTTCTTGTTGAGTTTCTTTGCTGCGATTTGTAAAACCTCACCAAGCCGACACGCATAATTATTGTACATGCGCCCCACGGCTGGGGCACATTACGCAATAATTATGCGTGTCGGCTTGGTCTAATGATAAATAAAGATAATGGATGGAAACTGATTTGCTTACAAAAGCAGTAAAAGCTTACTTAAAGTTTTTTTTTTTTTTTACAGGTCAGAAAAACACAGCTGACATCTCTGACAGCTTTGATCGGCTTTATTGTCCTTATTAAATAAGGATATTAAAGCCAACCAAATCCATCCTATTGCATTATAATCCTTAAATAATTTACTGAATATTATTTAGTTCAATAAGGTCTTAAACTAACCCTATCAGAAACTAAAAAGTATTCCTGCAGATTTCAACACCTCCCATCATATAAGTGGTCCTAGTGTGTTTTCTTTACACCAGGAAGCCTACTTGTTTAAGTAGCCATGTGTTTCTTTCAAATCTGGATATTATTGGTCAAAACCAATAACAAAAGCTCCGAAACCAGCCAAACAAAGTCTGCATGTTAATCAGCTCAGCTGTGAGTTTCCCTCCCGAATACGCATATCCCGGCCGGCTCTTTTTTACTCTGAAAACAAGCTGAATTAAAACACAAAGTTTATCAGTTTAAAAACTTCAAGGCTGTTTTTTAAAGCATGGTGTGGTTTCTTCATAACTTCAACTAGTACAGTATATTTAGCAAAAAAACGACTTTCACTACTTTCTCAGAAATTGGAGGTTTTACTGTCAAGAACCAAGTTTGGATCAGCAAAACATCAAGGCCAAGGGTGGTTAAACAGTTTATTTCTGAATGGTGGGAAACATCTGGTGGAGGTCTTGGTCCTGGCCGGGTCCTATCTGTCAAGACAGAGGAGTTTGTGACTTTGACGTGGATCAGGAGGTGCAGGTGGATATTGGAGTTTTCACTAACCTTCTGCCTTGTTGTTGAAGCTGAAGCTTTAAGCCCCCGGTATAGCTCTGCGTTGGGCCGAGCGCCGCTCGACACCGTGTGAGCGCCGCGGCACAAGCCTTTGAACGCGGGCGTGAAAGCGCCAAGCTCAAAATTTAAGACCGCTTACGCGCGTGCGTTGTCTCACAATAAACTGCCCGGTGCCTGACTGTTTTGTATGAGACATAAATGTATTAAATTCACCTTCTTCATCGCTGATCTGGACTTTTCTTTTGTTTTTTTGCCAAAAGTCAAGTGATCGCTTGAAGCGGTCACCATTCGCTTCCTCCTCCGATGAGGAGGAATGAATGAATTTGTCAAGAGCGAACTAAACTCATGTCCAACGTGGATGCGCCAGGTTCTAAATATTTCCTGGTGGGCTGCGGGACCAGTGCTCCCTGTTTTTATTTTATTTTTTAGAACTTTTTATTAACATATAAACACAGAAAACCGCTGCGCAGTCCGTGCCTTTTCTTTCACCACCCGACCTGTCAATCAATTCAGTAGGCGTATCAGCAAATTACCAATCAGCGACCTCAATTTGTCCCATAGGTAAACGGTCCGCCCTGCTTCTGCTCAAATGATGTCAAGTATTTGGAGCAAAAGCGCTGGAGCTTCACGCAGAGCTTTGCTGTGAACTGCCTGCGCGCAACCTGCGCGCAGCCTGCGCGCAGCATGCGCGCGTCGAGCGGCGTTCGGTCCAACGCAGAGCTCTGCCGGGGCCTTAAGTCACGCTGAAGCCAGTGATGTCACTCCTGTAGAGTGAGTTGCTGCAGCAGAGCAGATTAAAAGGACTTGAGGTCCAGAACTGTGAGATCCATAATTGTGGTTCGTAAGCCGTTGCAGGGGTCAAGCAAGTTGAAGCAGAGAGCCGAAAACAGAGCTGAATCGTAGTCCAAAAGTGTGGTCAATGGGGAAGGCACAGAGTCAGAAACCATGGGCAGATAAGCAGACAAAATTCAAGAAGGTTCAGGCAAGTCGAGGAGTCAAAAACAGGCAAGGAGTCGTGGCAAGGGTCAAGATCTGGTACGCTGGATTTCTACTGCTTGTGAAAGGTTCGAGAATCTGGCACTGACTGAGTGACTGGAGAGAGCTTAAGTAGGGAGGTGAACAGGTGTCGAGCATGAGCTTGATTGCTGGGTGAGTGAGAGACAGGAGCAGGCAGAGCTTGGCAGGAACAAAAAACTGGCTGTAAGGGGCAAAAACATGACATTTATTCCTTTTTCCCCCTTTTTTTCCAGTTTGAGCGTGTGCGACTTGTTCCTGCTTTTCCTGTGGCGCGTCACAAATGTGAAATCAGTATTTCTAAGACTGGTTGAGTTATAGTCATTTTGTGTTTGTGTTGTACGATGGTGCCATTACCTCCATCCCAGGTATAGGGGCTGATTGTCTTTGGTCCAGGTCACAGAGGTGGGCAGACCAGACTCTGACTTACACTGTAAGCGAGCTGTGGAACCCCTGACAGCTGACTGATCCACGGGAGCCAGAACGATCCGAGTAGGCTCTGAATCAGAGAGAAGATGCAGTAGAAGCAAGTACAGTACAAATTCATTGTGTGAACTCAGACAATCAAGAGGCTTCTCATTTGTTCTGCTCCATTAGTTTCCAGTGAGAAGATGCTCTTTTTTAAAGATTAAATTAGTCATTTTCAAGGCCCAGAACTCAGACATAAACAGCCAATTGGGACCATTTATTTTATACGTTATGTGTTTAAAGAAAAGGAGCAGTAAACACACCATGAGGAACCAAGATTGGACAAAAGATCAAATTGTAAATGAAAATTAAAACCGGCATTGCTTAAGGAATGCATATCCCGTGCAGTTTTCCATACCATAGTTAAGAGTTGTTTTGTTCAAACCAGTAAAATAACATTGATGATGTCATATTTGTCACATGGAAGCTGATGAAGATGGCATCTGTTTATATGGCCTGATGCCAGTCGCTGTCAATTTTTTGTGTGTTTGTATTGTTCCTGTCACTTTTTGCTCATAACGTCAACTCTGTTGGTGTACGAACGTCTAATTCTACTAGAATTTCAACTTATGACCAAAGATCTGGTAAAATTGGATTGTGCTGGGCATAAATCTTTGCCCCCGTTTCTGTTGCGGATCCCAGCTCAACTCTGCTGCGCCCCAGTTCCACCACTTGAACGTAAACGCTGCTGCCACCGCGGTAAGCACGGCAGCCAGCTGGTGAAGCTGAAGGCCAGTTTGGGACGTTTCTCCAAAGTTCCTTGGACTCCGATTGGAGCAACGTCTCACAACTTTATTTTTCTGCGTTTCCTGGATCCTGTCGACTCCTGGCTGATACCTGTTGTCAGTTCTAATGAGATGTTCCAGCCTCATCCTCCTTGCTTTCCCCATCCTTGCCACCACGGAGTAAACCTGTACAACCTGCGATTAGTGAGTTGGGTTCCCCGTTCAGGTGATGCCTCGAAGCTGCTGGTTCCTGCAAGGATGGCCTTAAAGCTCCACTGACATGTTCTTTTAACTTTTCAAAAAATGGCACAACATATATAAATATTAAGATAGACCTCTGACCGTTTTTGCTAAAATAATGTTCAATGAATGAAATTTCCTCTCAAAATATTTTAAATTTAGCGCCGTTTTTTTAGACCGTAAATCCGGATTTTCCGGTCACGTGTCAGCAGAACCGATCTGACGTCACGTCCGATACTGAACTCTGCTCAAACCGTACATTGAATGGACAAAAATATAAACGCATCCGTCGAATTTAGCCAATTAAAACTACATTTTAGCGATTTGACTTCAGTTTGGGGAAAAAAAAGTTATTTTGAGTGATGCACAACGAACGGAAAGGTTTATATTCTCCGTGTTGCTTCTGTAAGAGTTATCACGATAGCTCTGCTGCCATCTGGTGCTCAATGTGAAACCTCCCTTGAAAAAAAAAAGCAATACGGAGAATATAAACCTTTCCGTTCGTTGTGCATCACTCAAAATAACTTTTTTTTCCCCAAACTGAAGCCAAATCGCTAAAATGTAGTTTTAATTGGCTAAATTCGACGGATGCGTTTATATTTTTGTCCATTCAATGTACGGTTTGAGCAGAGTTCAGTATCGGACGTGACGTCAGATCGGTTCTGCTGACACGTGACCGGAAAATCCGGATTTACGGTCTAAAAAAACGGCGCTAAATTTAAAATATTTTGAGAGGAAATTTCATTCATTGAACATTATTTTAGCAAAAACGGTCAGAGGTCTATCTTAATATTTATATATGTTGTGCCATTTTTTGAAAAGTTAAAAGAACATGTCAGTGGAGCTTTAATAAATGCTACCTTGCTAGTGAATAAAACTTTTGTTCTTAAGGATTTCTTTTTTCTTCACATGCCGAGGATTGGACTTTCTCTTTGTGACTGGGACCTGGCTGAACGTTGGTGAGTCTAGCACTTTCACTGAACTTCTGCCTCAGAACTGCTGCTATGTTTTACTCCCCACGGCTGTCGGGCAGAGGTGGAGGAATTGCCACTGTTTTTAAGAGTCACTATAAATGTAAGCTATCACTTCCATCCTCGTTCTCCAGCTTTGAACTGAGCTTGTTTGAACTGTGTTGCTCTTCCACTATCTTGTGTGGTGTGACTTATCAACCACCAAAATATAATAAGGATTGTCCAAGTTACGTGTCTGGCTTTTTTGCTGAAATTATGCCTAAATATGACAATGTACTTATTGTTTGGGAATTGAATGTTCATGTGTGTTGTCCTTATAAACCAATACATGCAGTAAAATAATTTTTAAGCCTTATTGACACTTTTAATCTTGTGCAGACTGTGTCTGGTCCCACACAAGAACATGGACACACACTTTATTCTGTTTTATCTTTTGGTTTGTCTGTTTTTAACTTAGAGGTTTGTGACGCAGCATTTTCTGATCATATGCCTGTATTATTTGAAACTGCTCTCTCCCATAACACAGGTAAACCTCGCGCTGCTGTCCAACGCTGTTGCATCATTAACCCTTCCACTACTGCTCATTTCTCAGCTGCTTTCAGTCAGAATAAAAATTGTGTCACTGAATGTATTAACAAGGATACTGAGGAGCTTAGTTTATGGTTTCATCTCATCTGCCAGTCTGTTTTGGACACCGTAGCTCCACTAAAGGACAGACTGACTAACAAACAGACAAACAGACAAAACCTGAGCCCTGGCAGAATGACACAACTCATGCTGTTAGACGCAAGTGCCATAGAGCTGAGCAAAAGTGGAAAAGTGACAATCTGCAGGTATCATTTCAAATTTTAAGGGACTGCTGGCATCATTCTCAGAAAGTTTTAAAAGATGCTAAATGTACCGGTAGTTATTTCTCTGAAATATTTTTTATTAAACTGTCATAAGCCTCGTGGTTTATTTAAGACCATTGCCTCTGTTCTTAATGCCCCACATAGTAGCCGTGTTTCCATCAAGGTTTCTAGCTGTGCATTTTGAAGTATCGCAGCAGAAAAGCTTAATGGAAACGGCAAAATCCGAATTTACTTCCTCAAATTCGCCAAAAAGTTTATACGCTCGCTTGAGGTGGTTTTTGGGATCTTCGAAAATGAGCAGATGCGCAAAACGACAGATGGAAACAGATTTTCCGACTCAGTTCTGCCGTAGCGAACATTCACGTCACGTGACGTTCAGCTGTTTCCGCTCCGGACAACATGTAACATCGCTAAAACTAGTTGGCATGACAGAATAAATACAACTTGCCCGATAGCAACACGTACCTGAAATATTCTCTCCATTTTGACGAGATGTGTGGCCGGGTTCTGTTTTCAACCGCTACTTCCTGTTTACTGTAGACATGCGCAGTGCTGACGTCTGACGTAATGACGCTGACGTCTGACGTAATGACGCTGTGCGTGGCTTGGTAGATGCGCTACAAGCCAGTAGATGGAAACACTTCTGCTTCGCATTAATTTGTATTTACATATTTGCGAGATTTCAAAAATTAGCTCAAAATTCGAAATGAAAATGGATGGAAACACGGTTACTGACTGCATTAAGTCCTCCCCATGTGTGAAGATTTCCTTCACTTCTTTATTGATAAGGTTGCCTCTACTAGGGCTTCAGTTTTACACTCTGCACATGATACGTCAGTTTTTGTACCCTGCTGTGCTGTATTTGACAGGTTTGTGCCTGTTACTCTCTCCCTCTTGCAAAATACTGTTGGCCAGTTAAAGCCCTCAGGTTCTCCAGGTAATGTGATTCCTCCTCGACTATTTAAAAAAGTTCTTCCTACTATAGGATCCTCTGTTTTGACACTTATTATTAGCAGTTTGT
The DNA here is from genome assembly GCA_038048925.1 of Garcialebias charrua. Lineage (NCBI taxonomy): Eukaryota > Metazoa > Chordata > Actinopteri > Cyprinodontiformes > Rivulidae > Garcialebias > Garcialebias charrua. The sequence goes on from JBBPBX010050804.1 coordinate 16,672, forward strand.
CCTTAGGTGTGGTCCCTCAAAATTTCAAACATGCAACTGTGCAACCTCTGATTAAAAAAACAGGACTGGATACTGTTGTTCTTGCAAATTTTAGGCCTGTATCTAAATTACCTTTTATCTCAAATATCCTCAACAAGAAGATAGTTTTTTTAACCAATTAATGGCTTTTCTGGAGAAACACAATATCCTTGAGGTTTTCCAATCTGGTTTTAAAACCTTAAACAGCACAGAATCAATTCTTTTAAGAGTTTTTAATTAAAAAAAATTAGCAACTGACTCTGGGGATTGTGTTGTTCTTATGCTTTTAGACTTAACTGCTACATTTGATACAGTGGACCATGAACTTTTATTCTCCCACTTGAATCAGTGGGTGGGTGTCAGGGGTGCATCACTGGAGTGGTTCAGGTCATAATTGATATAACTTTTATTGACTTTTTGTGTCTGTTTTGGTGACTTTGTGTCCTCTGCTCTCATGTGGGGTCCCCCAAGGCTCAGTCCTGGGCCCACTACTATTTTCTGTTTACTTGCTTCCACTTGGTTCCATAGTTGGGAAGCATGGCATTTCCTTCCACTGTTATGCAGATGACAGTCAGATTTATGTCCCTCTTAAAAAAACAGATCTGTACTCAGTCTGTTGCTGGGGTGTCATGACAACATACAGGTGGTCCCCGACTTACGAGCGAGTTCCGTTACTACGACTATCTCGTAAGATGAAAATTCGTATGTCGGAACACAAAACACGTGTCACTCGAAAGTCCGGATTTTCGGTCGTAAGTCGGAAAAATTATGCTAGTGCTACTACGAGCACTCGTTTTTCAACACAAACGTACATACTAGTTCAGAAACATGCTCAGAAACTTGTTTACAAATGGTTAGCTAACACACTTTCATCTAAAAACACATACCAGTGCTGTATTTTCTGTATGTTCTGTACAACTTTACTGTTGGTTAGTCAGCTCGTAAGTCCGGAACCTCGTATGTCGATGTGCTCGTAAGTCGGGGACTACCTGTAAAAGCCTGAATGCTCTAAAATTTTAAAATTTTAATGAGGAAAAAAAAAACAGAAGGGATGGTTTTTGGTGGTACCACTGGTCCCCCTCCTGTAGATCTGGGATTCTTGGCCCAGTTAAGCCCACCGTTACAAATCTTGGGGTGAAAATGGATATAGATCTCAAGTCAGATAAGTTCAGTTGTTAAATCAAGCTTTTTCCAGTTATGACAGCTAGCTAAAATCAAAAAGCGTTCAATACAGAAACAACTGGACTTTATTTGTAACAGAAGACATTTTGCTCTTCAGCCGAGGAGCTTTCTCAATTCAAAGAGCAGAGTGTGGGGTTCAGGTTTTAAAGGCTGAGATAAGATACACACATACAGTATGTAGATTGACAAATCACACCTCACACCTGTCGAGGTGACGCACACCTGTTCTCTCAGGGCAGCTGATCAGTTGCTCCTGAGTGTACCCAAAACAAAGCTCAAGCTTTGCCTGTAATTCCCCAATCTGTTACGGAATCAAGATCTTCAGTGTAATTACGGGTTGCACGGATCACAGATGTTTATGAATAACAATGTCTTAATTTAATTAGCACCTTGATAACAGTTTATCTGTTTTAACTGTGCTCTAGAAATAAAGATGACTTGACTTGACTTAGAAAAGTATGTGCTCTATCTCCACTTACCTTTATCTATTTTATCTTTAAATTTTCTTTTTTTATCTTTTTTTTAATCTCCACCTGTCTTGTTGTAGATCATTTATGCCACTCGTATTGCCGTTAAAAATCATTGTGTAAGATGATATGCGATGCATTAGACCTAACCCCTATCCTGGGCCGAATGAGAAAAACTCTGCAAGATAAAGAATTAATTATTTCCATGGTGAAACAGCACTGCTTAGTGGTAAAGCTGCATATCATTTTAACCATGACGTAAATATGTCAATGATTTTAACGGAAAACGAGTGGCGTAAATAAGCAACATGAAAATCGGCTGAGATAGAGCACATAGGTTTCTAAATAAAATAAGACAATTCTTACCCGTAAACAGAATTATACTAGTACATTTTCCTTAATCTAGCATATTCAAAGGCGATCCATGCGACCCGGAAGTATTCCTTTTAGTGCATCCATGAATGAGCTACACTACGGATTGGGTTCTGTAACAGATTGGGGAATCACAGTGCCTTCGCCGTAGCAGCTCCTAAACTGTTGAACGGTCTGCCTCTCCACATCAGACAGGCCTCCTCGCTGCATGTTTTTCAATCCCATCTTAAAACCTTATCTGTTTTCCAAGGATTTTGACACCATGTGAGATGTTGATCTTATTGTTATTTATCTGATACTCCTTTACTGTTTTAATCTTTATTGCATAGCTGTTTATGTCGTTTTTTTCTTGTATTTTATCATTTTTGTGCTTTTTAACTTGTCTGTACAGCACTTTGGTGTAGGGCTGGGCGATATGGAAAAAATCATATATCACGATGCTGGTGAAAATTCTCAGTCGTCCAGTTGAATTGAACGCCTTTTTGATATATCACGATATGGACTTTTTTATATCACGATAACGATATATATCACGATATATACAACACGATGTGTGTGTGTGTGTGTGTGTGTGTGTGTGTGTGTGTGTGTGTGTGTACAGCAAAAATTTGGACCAAAGTTTTTTTATTTTATTATTTTACTACAGATAGTTACATTTATAAGAATGTGAACAAAAAGAACAAGGAAATTTGGACCAAAGTAGAAACTAGATCTACCTAAGATCTACCTTAATTCAAGGAGTACGATTATGGAATGACTTAATGCCAAATGACAAATGTTAAGGAAGCCAAATCATTCCTTGTATTTAAGAAACTGGTAAAAAATGAATTGCTAAAAAAATATAAATGAATCTAATTTAATGTGTGATATATGTGAATTGAAAATTGACTGAGTTATTTACTTATTTTGTTATTATAGAAAATATTGTTTGAACTGTTATTAGATGAATAAGGAGCAGATTTAATAAGATTTATTCTTCATCTGCTACCTTTCATTTTATTATTTTTTTTCTATTATGAATACGTTAATTGTTGTATTTCATTTTATAAAATGAATAAACTAACAAACAAACAAACAAACAACTCCTTTTCTACTTTGGTCCAAATTTTTCCTGCAGGTGGCGGTAAAACAACAGCTGCTAATGAAACTCACGAAGAAGAAATCCGCTCTGAAGTTTGAGTAAACAAAGCAAGAAACAGAAAAGAGAAAACGTTGCGTTTGATTGCGGTTCTGTTGTGTCTCTGGTCTGTTTTGTATTGGTTAACTGGACCCGAGTTCGGACTCGGTTGGACTCTGGGTTCGTGTCCTCTGGACCCATTTTGTCTCCGAGTTTCAGCGGAGCGAAATAATGGAAGCTAACAAGGTGAGCTTCCCCCTCTTTTTGGTAAAAGTTCTTCTTCTTGGGCTGCCTGTGCAGCTGTTTTCTCCTTGTTGAGACACCGGCTTCATGCGCCTGCGGCTCTGTTGCTCTCGAGTTTAACAACGTAAAGCATGTGTCGCAAACCCGCGCGTGTGTCAAACATAAAGCAGCGCCGTCATCTCGCAAAACCACAATATGAAGCTTATTTGCGACAGTTATTTTTTTATTCTTATTTATCACGATAGAGACGATAGAAGGAAAGTAGCACGATAGACACGTTTCTATCGTCCCCACGATATATATCGTCATATCGCACAGCCCTACTTTGATGTATGTTTTTTTTAAGTGCTTTATAAATAAGGTTGGATTGAATTGGATATTTATAGTATGTGTGAATGACTCTCAGCTACTACTACATCAAGTTATAGCTCAATATCTGTAAAGCCAATTGATTTAAAGCCATATTTGTGTTTGTCTGTGCGAGTGAGGATGAGAGTGGGTCTGAGTGAGTGTATATGTGTATCAATGTCTAATTGTCAGGCTGGGATTAGGACGGCCCCCTCTCTGTTACATCTAAGGCTACTTGGTGTCGCGCTCCTGCCACGTGGCCCCCGGGTGGGTGTCCCTTGGACTGCGGGCGGGCTGGGGGCCCTTGCCTCGCCTTCGGGGGTTGGGCGCTTGGGCGTGTGTTGGCTCGGCCTGGTGGGGATCGGGTCCTCTGGTCCTATCGGGTCCGGGCCTGAGGGATGGGCGCCCCCGGTGCCCGGGCCTGGGGCTACGTCAGTGCAGCGGACTCTTGCAGCGGGCTCCGGCGGGGGCCTGTGGGCTTGTCGCTGTTGGCCTCCCGGGGGTCATTGTGTGTGGTCACTGGTGGAGCTCCTCCGGCTCTCCCCCTTGGTCGGATCTGGGAGTGGCTTGTCCTGTTCGGGTGGCCCTGGGGACTCTGGGCTCGGGGTCCTTCTTGGGGTCTTGGGCTTTGATCACCCCTTCGTCTGCCTCGGGCCTTGGGGGGACGGATCTCTGATGCTTCACGGTCGCTACTAAATGTTCTATTGGAGGAACCTTATTCACTTATGCATGTTCACAGCCACACACAAATGGATGCAGGAATGTATATGTAGATATCATATGCAGATATGTAGATGGATATGTGATATGAATGCATATGTATGTATACTGTCAGAGTCAGAGAGAGTCAGAGAGTCAGAGAGTCTTTATTGTCATTTGCACCGCATGTGGTACATGTGATGAAAACGAGATTATGTACACGAGGTCCCAGTTACATCCAACAACAAATGAAAGAGAAAAACAGTAATAACATCTAGAACTAACTAAGAAAAACATCAACTAGTAATACACTAAGCCTAATATAGTGGGAATAAACAGCAGCACGAACATGAGTTTGTATGAGCAGATGGTCACAGATGAACACAGATGAACACAGCAACAAGAAAACAGATCAGCATCAGTATGATGTGATATTTTGCAGTGTTTATTTTTTATTTTATTTTTATTTATTCATGAGTCTAACAGCCTCAGGGTAGAAGCTGTTCCTCAGTCTAGTGGTTCTACACTTGATGCTCCTCAACCTCCGTCCTGAGGGGAGTGGGGCAAAGAGTGAGTGTGCTGGATGAGTGAGGTCTTTCATGATGCAGGTGGCTCTTTTCCTGCATCTGGAGGTATAAATGTCTGTGATTGTGGGGAGACTGACTCCAACAGACTTCTGTGCAGCCTTCACCACTCTCTGCAGAGCTTTCCTCTCTTCAACTGTGCAGCCTCCATGCCACACGTTGATGCTGGAGCACAGGATGCTCTCCACTGCACACCTGTAGAAGGAGGTGAGGACTGGGCTGCTCAGACCAGCTCGTCTCAGCCGTCTGAGGAAGTAGAGTCTCTGATGACCTTTCTTGATCAGGCTGGTGGTGTTGTTGCTCCAGCTGAGGTTATCATTCATGTGTACACCCAAGTATTTGTAGCTGGAGACCACTTCCACTGCAGACCCACCTATTTTCAGTGGGGCATGGGTGTGTTTGTTCCTTCTGAAGTCCACAATCATCTCCTTTGTCTTCTTCACATTCATGTGAAGATTATTCTCTTTGCACCAGCTCTCCAGGTGTTCCACCTCCTGTCTGTAGCTGGACTCATCATTGTTTGTGATGCATCCCACCACCGCTGTATCATCTGCAAACTTAACAATATGACAGCCTGGAAGTGTGGCTGTACAATCATATGTGAGCAGAGTGAACAGAAGGGGGCTCAGCACACATCCTTGAGGAGAGCCAGTGCTGAGGGTTATGGTGGAGGAGGAGAAGTTGTGGATCTTCACGGACTGTGGTCTGTCTGTTAAGAAGTCTAGTACCCAGTTACAAATAGAGGGGCTTAGTCCAAGTGTAGATAGTTTGTCTATCAGAGTTTGGGGGATCATGGTGTTGAAAGCAGATGTGAAGTCCACAAAGAGCAGACGCACGTATGAGTCTTTCTGATCCAGGTGGGTGAGAGCAGTGTGGACCACGGAAGAAATGGCGTCCTCTGTTGATCGGTTCTCACGGTATGCGTATTGATGAGGGTCCTCATTGATGTTGACGGTTGCCTTGATGTGGGACATGACCAGTTTCTCAAAACATTTAGCGACTATCGGGGTGAGGGCCACCGGTCTATAGTCATTCAGACCAGTCACTGTGGAGCTCTTTGGGACTGGGATGATGGTCGCGGTCTTCAGGCAGGTGGGAACTGACTCCAGTGCAAGTGAGGTGGTGAAGATGTCAGCCAGCACCTCACAGAGCTGGTCCGCACATTCCTTCAGAACTTTCCCTGGGATGTTGTCTGGTCCGGTTGCTTTATGAGGATTAATCTTTCTGAGACTGCCTCTCACTTCTGCTGCGGACACCCTGAGATGCTCTTCATCTGGTGATGAGGTGAGTCTGGTGCTAGCTGGTCTGTTTGGATCATCAAAACGTGCATAAAACTTATTGAGGGCATCAGGCAGAGATGGGTCCCTGGGGCATTGTTTGTTTTTGCCTTTGTAATCTGTTATGCATTTAATACCCTTCCACATGCTCCGTGGGTCTTGTGAGGTGAACTGTCCCTCGATCCTCTGTGCATACGTGGCCTTGGCCTTCTTAATGCCATCCTTCAGTTCATTCCTGCTCTTTCTCAGCTCCACTTTATCTCCTGACTTGAATGCAGTGTCTCTGGCTGCTAGCAACTACTGTATATATATTTGTAGATACAGTATAGGTATGTTTATTTATTGAAATCTACTGCAAGGTCATGAATATTATTAGTCTTTATGCATGTATGTTTCGTTACTGTGTTCTGTCATGTGCTTTGCAGGATTGCGGACGAAGGATTGGTGAGTTTGCCTTGTGCTCTTTTTTTGGATAATTGTTGTTTTGTTGTCTTACTTTCTGTCTTTCCTTTCTCTCTATTAAAAAAAAATAATAATAATAATAATAATAATAATAATAATAATTAAAAAAATTATATCGGTGTGAGGATGGCTGTAAGGTGAGAAGGGAGGCCATCTATAAATGGGAAAAAAAAGAAGAAAAAAAAGCCATACAGTATTTGTGTTGGCTAATGTTGATTAGCCGAATTGGCTATCTTGAAAAGGGTCAACTCTGAACTTGTAACCGATTTACAGTTTGATTAAAATCCACCCATTGGCTTATGAAATGTTTGGTTATTGGACAAACAGGCATAGCCCTACAGAACATCAGTGACCTACACAAGGCGAGATCAGTGAACAAGACCAGGCTGATTCTGGCAGATCCTGATCACCCACTCCATGGTGAGTTCAGGTTGCTTCCATGTGGACGAAGGTATCTGCAGCCCAGATGTAGAACGAACAGACTGAAAAACGAATGTATCCCTGTAGAGATCAGGCTTCTCAACAAACAGTCATGATTACTGTACTGTTATTTTAATGTCTCAATGTCTTGTCAAGTATGGATGTTTTATATGCCTACTGATTGTGAAACAAATTGCCCCTTGGGGATAATAAAGATTCTTGAACTTGAACAAGTAGTGTCAAGGTTAAAAGCAAAGATGGTGTGCAATGTGTGGGGACAAGCACACACAAAAACGGGTATTACATGATCACCCCCTTTTATTATGTTTGTGGCAAGGGATACTGTAGACCAGGGGTGCCCATACTTTTTCAACATGCGAGCTACTTTTAAAATGACCAAGTCCAAGACTAATTTTTGTTTACTGTTTACATATGAGTTTAATGGCATTGTTTGTCTGAGCTGAATGTTATCCTGTCTACACTTTTTATCCACGTTTACTCAGATTTTAACACCACAGCATGTTAGTTGTTCAGTCCACCTACATGATGAAGGTTTTGTGTTATTGTTCTTACTTTGTACATTGTGCAGGTAGGACTGTATGACCTGGACCCTGCAGGACAAGTTTACTAAAATATTTGATACAACAAGCTGTACGCCAATGACATACAGTGATTTACTGATATAATATCTGACCTTTGACCTCCAGGCGAACCTGGTTATTAGCAGTGCCCATAATGCTGGTGGCCACACAGGTGTAGATGCCCTCGTCCTCCTTTCGAGTACGTTTTATCTCCAGTGTACCATTGACGTAAACCCGGTATTGGCCTCCATCTAGCCCACTGCCTTGTCCATTCTTAAACCTTCAAAGAAAAACATTAGTTTAGTATAAAAACATGATGTCCTGGTAAAACAAACTTAATTACAAATTACTATAAAAAATAGTTTAAAAATAGTTTAGCCGGAAGGAAAT
>JBBPBX010050805.1:5604-24830 GCA_038048925.1 Garcialebias charrua
TAGAGCTGTGATCCTGGCTAAGAGCTAAATCAGACGTTTTATTTTGTTATTATTTGCAGTATGTGGTGGTGAGCAGCAAGAAGATTCTGTTCTACAACGACGAGCAGGATAAAGAACAGTCAAACCCCTCGATGGTACTTGATATTGAGTAAGTACTTCCTTCCATGGCTCCTCTTTGCATATCTCCCAACTCGACTTTTCAGAAGTTTGAGGTTAGTTGGAGCAACTGAGAAACTGAAGTTTGTCATGTTGTGTTTTCTCATGTAGTAAACTGTTTCATGTGAGACCAGTCACACAAGGAGACGTGTACCGTGCCGATACAGAAGAGATTCCCAGGATATTCCAGGTAGGAGGGGACCCTTTAACCCCTTCTTGCCCCGGACTTATTCAGTCTCAGATTCTGCTCCGAGTCTCTGCAGAGTTTCTGACAACCCGCTTTCTCTGCTCATTCAGATCTTGTACGCCAACGAGGGAGAGTGCAGGAAAGACGCGGACATCGTAGAGACCGTCTCTCAGGGAGACAAAACCAACTGTCTCCCACACAAAGGCCACGAGTTCATCCCCACGCTGTATCACTTCCCTTCCAACTGCGATGGCTGCTCCAAGCCTCTGTGGCACGTCTTCAAGCCGCCGCCGGCCCTCGAGTGCCGCCGCTGCCATGAGAAGTGCCACAAGGACCACCTGGACAAAAAGGAGGATATTATGAGACCCTGCAAAGGTGAAGTTCCATCTTTTGTGTTGGAATTCGTAATCACAAACATAAGATTTATTTTTCAAGTGTGACTAATGTCTGTTGTTTAGCTGATGCTGAGGCCAAAGTGTTGTAATGTTAATATGAATACAGTTATAGTCAGAGTTTCTTTGGCATTCGTCATTATTTGACACGGTTTGTCATCATTTGTCATTGTATGACTGTTTATGAAGCATTTACACTTTTGTGATCATTTTTCTTCCATACGTTTTTGGGCGTATTTCTCGTCCTGCGATTTTCAAGCCATTTCAACAAAGCATGCATCGAAACGTTGAGTTTTTTCAGGACAATCCTGCTATGACTTTTGGTATTGGTGCATCTTTAGCTTTTTTTATTTTCAGGCCTTTTCTGACTTTTTTTTCTCATGGAAAATGAATTAAGCTCATTTTACATCCTTCAGATCTTTAGATCTGTTTACAACCTTTTTTTGCTCCTTTCACATTTTGTTCTGCTTCAGCTTCTTTCAGCTTCCTTGTTCAAAATAGACTATATGCCACGGGTTTCCGTTTCAGCACCTCCGCAGTCATTACACAGTCGGCGCACTTCCGGTTAGCGGGAAAGACACGAACATAAATGACTAAATACAATTAATAAAACATCAGCATACACACCAATAACAACTCTATACACATATAAAACCATATAAAATTATGGCGACGTTCCCCCTACGGATAGCCGCGATAAATGTTCGCCGAAACCCCCCCGCGGAACAGCTGTTCCCACCGGTGGGCGGACACAACGGTACTCACGTGTAGTGCCGGTAGCGCGCGGCCGCTTCCCGTTTCGGCTCGTTGTTATGGTAGGCTACTAGGAGCTAACGCTGACAACAGCGGAGGTGGATGGGAACCGGAAGTGGCGGGTAGGTGTTCGATTTTACCGGAAGTACGTCACGCCCCCCCGTGGCATATAGGCTATTTAAAAACTTTCAGCTACTGGTACTTTCAGCTAATTCAGCTGTTTTGTGCTCCTTTCAGATTATTTCTGCTAACAATAATATTTTTGTGCTTTCTGCTCTTTTCTTCTTATTTATGCAAGTCTCAGCTTTTTCTATTTCTTCTGCTATTTACCGGTAACTGTTTTTATGCTAGTTTTAGCTTTTTCCGCTAATTCTACATTTTTTTGCACTCATTTAAACATTTTTAACCTAATTCAGCAAAAATGTGCTCTCTCTGCTTCCTTTTGGTAATTTAAGCTTTTTTCTGCTTTTTTAGCTACTTTTCAGCTGTTTTTCGTTGCCAATTTAAGATTTTTTTTCTGAAATATCTACCTGTACTTTTTTGTGCTCATTTCTGCTTCTTTCAGCCTAGTTTGGGCAAACGTGTTCTATCTGCTTTCTTCTGCTTATTTAATCTTGTTCTACATTTTTTTTGCATATTTTAGCTAATTTTAGCTGTTTTCAGATAAATTCAAGTTTTTCTTGGTAATTTGGAGACTAACCTTTATAAATAAAGTTTGAACAAAACTTTTCTGCTACTTTCAGCCTGATTAACTTATTTCTGCTAATTTCAGCTTGTTGTGCTCTTTTCAGCTTTTTCCTGCTGGTTTCAGATTTTTTTGTGCTATTTCAGCAACTATTTATCTGTTTTTATGCTAATTTTAGCTTTTTCTTTTGTTTCCACATTTTTAACTACGGTAATTTCATCACTTTCCACTTCCTTCCGGTAGTTTAAGCTTCTTTCTGCTTTTTCAGCTGCAGTTCCAATTATTTATTTATTTTTTAGCTAATTTCAGCTGTTTTTCAGCAAGTTCTTCTGCAGTAACATTCACACTGTATTTTTTGCAGGAAATGCAATTTCTCTAGTTTACTTTTCTGCTACATGTGGAAATCTTTTTTGTTGCTGCATATGAAAATGACTAAATATATTTTTAGCATCAGGACATTTGAAGTAGGCTTCAAATTTCACATCGTCCTTCATAAGATGAAGCAACATTACGGAACATCTGTGACCCCGTGTGCTGTTCTCCACAGTAAACTACGACGTGACCTCTGCCCGGGACATGCTCCTGCTGGCTCTGACTCAAGACGAGCAAAAGAAATGGATCGGCCACCTTGGGAAAAAGATTCCTAAAACCCCCCCACCGTTTACTAGAGCCTCGCCCCGTTCCGTGTCCGTTCGCTCTGTATCCAACCAGTCCATGCGCAAGAACCCTAAAGGCAATACGGGGAAACTGAGGTAACTTGACCCTTTATATTTTAGAGCTTTGAAAACGTATTAAAAGTGTGATTGCACATGCTTCACAAAGATATTTTTACAGAGGTTAATGTAGCTGCATAACATTTTCTCGGGCAGTAAGTGAAGATGTGCTGCAGCCAGATTTTATTTAATTTTTTTTCTAAATCTCGGCTCGACGGCTGAGATGTGAGGTCAGTCACGTGACTTGCTCTTTGTTTCCTGTGTTGTAGCCGAGCGCAGTCCAGCCTCCAAGCAGCAGACACAACATCCAGCACTTGTTGACAGGAACCTCTTCAGAAAGTGTTGATGTTGTTTCTTTTTCAAACCGTTTTTTTTTTTGTCTAAATCTTTAAACCTGTGTATTTATTAATCATCTCCCTGGGTGTTTCTAACATGAGACACTTCTCGCTTGGTTAGCTGGTTTACTCCTGGGCTCGGTGCAATTCTCACTTGGGATTTTTCTAATTGGCACTAATATGTTCCTGGGTTCATTAACTGGCTTTATAGAGTTTGCAACTTTATGTGGAGGTTAAGTCATTTTTTTTAGTTAACCTGTCAAATGTAATGCAAAGTTGCTGTTACAATCTCTATGAAGCAGCTTCTCTGTCACACTGGGTTACTAACACATGTAACAATAACATCTCGTCTTTTACTGGATACTCTTTCTTTGTTTCTTTCAGCTAACCATCTGAATCATTGGGATTTTTTGTGGACTTTTTTTCTTCTCATCTACAAAAATGGAAAGCCTGTACCTTGTTGAAAATGTATAAAGAAAACACATTAAATAACTAATGACAAGCCCTGGAAAATTGCACCCCAAGGCATCGTGGACTTTAAAAGACTTAACTCCACATCGTTCATCAGCCTTCATAAACGTCACCCATCCAGCTCAGCACACTTGCAGTTCTCTATTTCAACCAGAAGATGGCGCACTTGACCTGACTCCAGGACAGACAACAGAGACTGAAGGACTCGTGACATGATACATTCTGTATTTCATATTTTTCTAAAAGGGGGAAATTTCATCTGGACTCCTGTAAGCATGTTTTCAGTTTAAGGTACTGTCATACAGGGATTGTAGATCTGCAGTAAACGATCATCTCTCAGGAGTAGAAATATCTTAAGACTTTTATTTCCCCATTTCTGACAGATCTTTGAGCTAAATACTTTTTTTTTTCATTTCCTGCTAAAAATGACTGATGCCTTCATCTAACTTCTCTGGCCTTTTTGCCTTTTTTAAGACACTTTGCAACTCTTATCAGGTTTGGGACAGCATATCAGGACATGACCGCCAGATGTTTTTCAGTAAGGACCATGCAAGATCGGCATACAAATCTATGCATCGTTTTATTGTGGTTATTTTATTGCTCCAAGCCATAAGGAAAAATCCATTGTAATGGCATATAGGAGTCATAAAATTAAAACAATTTTTTTTGTTTATTTGGTACATTGTTTCTGTAAAATATACATTTTTTTGTTTGTTTGTTTTTGTAATGTATTGCCTTACAGTGATTCATAGATAAATGGCTCAAAAGGACGACATTAAGTTAACAAGTATAAAACTGCACTGTTTGACTTGACTGTAAATAATTTGTAAAAGACTAAACAGGTGAAGCATTTGGCCCACCTTGTGCCTTAACGTTTGGATATTGATTTTACTGCCATATCGGTTTTTGATTTTTTTTTTCTTGGTTCCAACACAATACAAATATTAATGCTTCCATCTTTTAAAAGAAATGCCACACGTTTGTGGTTTTATCAGAACTGTCTGTTTTTGAACATTAAAGCATATCCATTAATTATCCTTTCATGAACACATTGCAATAGACTATTAAAACAAAACCCCATCACTTGGTTCATGTTGTGTGAAAACTTATAAAACAAGAGTTTACGTAAAGCTTGTCTACTTGTGTGAATAATTGTGTTAACAAATACAAGTTGTTTGTGCAACATAGTAATGTCACAGTTATGCAAATCCTCCTGTATAAAAAAAGATAATTATGGAATACTTCCACAATCTTATTTGTATTTTTTTTTTCTTCAGTAAACACACACACAAAAAAAGCACTGGAAATATGATCTAGCTACTCTTGTCTCGGATAATTTGCATGGTTAAATTGCATTGGACTCCGCACTGAAGGATATGTCAATAAACATATCTTTATCATGCTTTGTACACTTATTTTCTTTTCTAGATCTGTTGCAGTTTTACATTTATTTGTTAGCAGTTTATATATGAACTTTGAACCACCTCTCTTTAATGTTATGTTGGATTCCTCTAGTTTCAGTATTCTGTACATTTCCTTTTAGGGGAAAAGTCAGCCATCTTATTAGCCTCTTAAATGTATTTTTTGAATATGTATTTTCCCATAATGAGAACATAAGTCGATCTTAAATCTATCCCAGCCTGACATAATTTTATTTTAACTTTACATATGTATTTAAAATGTGAAACCATACAGAAGTGCCGATATTCCAGCGCTAGCAGAGGGTAAGGTAAACTCAGGTGCTNAGTCCTTGTGTCTCTGAGTCCTGCCTGCACTATTGAGTTCTGCTCCAAGAAGCACCAATTCCGACATTAGTGTGTGTAAAAATAATAATAATAATACAGTAATAAAATAATTAAACAGTAAGGAATTTTGATGATTGATGTTGTGGCTGTCTGACCTACATTCAGTAAGCTTACAGTATTTACATATTACAGACTCTAGCCAAGTTTTTGGAGCATCATACTTCTTCTTTCGGCTTTTCCCTCTTCAGGGGTCGCCACAGCGAGTCATCCTCCTCCACCTCACTCTGTCCTCTGCATCCTCTGTCCTCACTCCAACTACCTCCATGTCCTCTCTAACTGCATCCATATATCTCCTCTTTGGTCTCCCTCTTTGTCTTTTTCCTGGCAGCTGCATTTCTAACATCCTTCTACCAATATACCCACTGTCCCTCCTCTGGACATGTCCAAACCATCTCAGTCTGGCCTCCCTAACTTTATCTCCCAGTTGTTCAACATGTGCTGTACCTCTGATTATCTCATTCCTGATCTTATCCATCCTTGTCACTCCTAAGGAGAACCTCAACATCTTCATTTCTGCTACTTCCAGTTCTTTCTCCTGTCTTTTTGTCAGTGCCATGGTCTCTAGACCATACAACATAGCTGGTCTCACCACTGTCTTGTAAACTTTTCCTTTGACCTTTGCTGACCATTTTGGAGCATCATATGAGCCACAGAAAACACCATACTGTTGTTGGACAGCTTTTGTCAATGAATGTGAGCTATACCTCTAAAAACTTGTGTCATAGTAGAGAACTAGTAGAGATATATTATTTTATCAAATGAAATTGCTAAAGTTCCATGATTTGGTGGATTATAATATTTTATCAGTTATGTACAGTATAGAGCTCAGAATAATACACTACCTTCAAATGTCCAAGATGCATTTTGTAAAAAGATCAAGCTGTTACAATCTTAAAGGGACAGATATATTTGTAAAACCACAGTATAGAACTAGTTTGAAGGGAAGGGCTACCTTAATTCAGGGAGTTGGATTGTGGAATGACTTGGAGACAGATGTTAAGGAAGCCAAATCAATGTTTGTATTCAAGACAATGGTCAGAATCGAATTGTTAAAAAATATATATGAATGGAGTTTAATGAGAAATGTATGAGAATTAGAAAATTAAATGTTATTCATTTTGTTTTGTTATAGAAAATGGTTGTTTGAATTGTTTATTAGCGAATAAGGAGCAAATATAATAAGATTTTTTTCTTCATCTGCTACCTTTCATTTTATTTTATTTTTTCTTATTACATATATGTTAGTTGTTTGTATTTCATTATAAAATGAATAAATAAATAAATAAAACCATGCAGACAGACAACAAGGACAAAAGTGAGCCCTGATAAAATGTAAAAACCTGAACTGGTCTGTGTGTGTCAGGTTACCTTTTAATGGCATCAGTTACCTGTCTCCTCATACTGACTCTCTTCAGCTCCTTCTCACTGCCCTCACAATCAAGCTCAAGCTTTTTTACTTCCTCGCTCAGATCATTCTTCTGAGCCTCTGACTTTTCCATCTCTTTCCTCAAATGACGAATACCATCCTGCAGGAGGAATATGCAATAAAAAATGACTACGTACATTTCACTGACTGTCAATGAGGAGAGAAATGCTGAATAATGTGGCAGCAGTTTGGACAGACCTCACACTCTTTGAGAGCGTTGCTGAGCTTCTTTTCAGTCTTTTCCTTTTCCTCCAGATCTTTATGCAGCTCAGCAATCTTTATCTCCAACATTTGTCTTTCTTCTGAGTGAACGTCTCCCTGCAGCCACTCTAGTTTTATATTGAGCTTGTTTATCTCAGTGTCCTACACGATGCAGGAAAGTGAGAAAAGAATCTAAATAAGAGGCAGAGCTGAATGACTGACCGTAGGAAACACCTGTACTGTGGTATTGTTAGAAGGCATGCCTGGGCTTTCATGGTCCTCTGCTGTTTGCTCAGTGCCTTCTCCAGCTTTCTGAGTTGGCTTTGCAGGCCACCAATAGTGGATTTACTCCTGGAAACCTGCATGATACTCTCTCTTTCCTTTGCCTGGAGGAGCTGTTGCTGCTGTCTGTGACCTACCAGCGCCCCCATGAGGCTCTGCTGCAGAACATTTAACTCCTGTAGAAAAGCACAACAACAGGGTGACAGACGACGGCACAACACTGTTTCTCTGAGCACAAAACATCAAGTATCACAGAGTTTCTGCTAACAGTGTGAATGTTTATGACACATTCACACTATTGTGATCCATTTTTATTCAGTATATTTTTTTGGCATTTTTCTCGTTCCACAATTTTTGTGCTATTTCAACAACTCATGTCAAAATGTTCAGCTTGTTCAGGACAATCCTGCTATGACGTTTGGTATTGGTGCAACTTTAGCTTTTTGAAATATTTAGCCTTTTCTGAACCTTTTTCCTCATAGAAAATTTAGCTCGTTTTACATCCTTCAAATCTTTAGACGTGTATACAACCTTTTACTGCTCCTTTCACATTTTGTTCTGGTTCAGCTTCTTTCAGCTTCGTTGCGCAAATTTAAAGTTTTTTCAACTACTTTCAGCTAATTTCAGCTGTTTTGTGCTCCTTTCGGCTTATTTCTGTAAGTTTCAACCTTTTCTGCTACAAAGTATTTCTGCAACGATTTTTCATTCAACCTTTATTTAAACAGATAAGTCACATTGAGCCTCGAAGACTCATTTACAAGTGAGATCTGTTGGACAGACAATAAAAGTGGTGAAAAATGACACATAGGGTTTGGAGACAAAAAAAATCCTAACACATTTTTGACCTCTGCTTGAAGGTCAAAAATGTGGTAATGAAAAAAAATCTTGCACATAATGACGCCGACATTACGCAGAGGGGGTGGGAGGGGACTCAAAGGCGGTGAGCAGCCAGCCCGCAGAGGCACTGCAGAGTTCAGATAAAATCACTCAGTTCATATGCCGAGGTCGACCAGAGTCCTGAAATGATGACAGAATGTTTATTCAGCTGGGCTCCTCTGAAAAGTCTGTGGAATTCCTCAGTAGAAGGGTTGGGAGAGTGTCCAGGTTTACAAAACTTCTGCAGGTGTGTTGAGATAAGACGGCCTGTCAAGGCCAGTCAGGGAGCCGAATGTCAGATAAACACGATTGTTTTGGGGACAGGAGGAACATTACTGACATCTACCTTCAGTCTGTGTCGGTCCACTCGCTTCCGAAATGTCCAAATTAAAATGACCATACCAATGGAACGTGCCTGAGAAAATCCCAGAGATCTAATCCATTCAGCCAAAAGTCTGGTTTCTCGAGACATGAACCAAGCCATCATGTAAGGCAGGCAGCCTGACCAGGACCAGATTTGCTGCCGACGACTTCTTTGTGTGTTGATAGACCAGGAACCAGCCAAATCCAAAAAGCAGGAACCAGTTGTCATAAATCCAATTAAATATGCGTCCTTAAGATCCACAGATGACAGCAGAGATAGACACTTCATCAAGTCTTCCAAGTCGATGAGATATCCAGCTGTGTGCATGCCAACAGGGCAAATTGTTTCGCCTACAGCCTGTCTTCTTTTTGAAGAAATGTTATCAGTTGTGTTGAGGGACCAACTGACCAAATTGAAGTCCATAGTTATGATTCTGAAGATTTTGTAGAAGAGAGGCTCTCAGACAGTTTCACAGACAAGACAAAGCAAAAACAAAGCGGACACAGAGGAGACGTCCGCCCTTGAGAAGAGCAAGTGTTGAATGATTTAGCTGGTTTATGCTAATTTGAGATATTTCAGCTACTTCCACATTTTTTTGTACTCATTTAAACTTTTTTCAGCCTAATTCAGCAAAACTGTGCTCTCTCCACTTCCTTCTGGTAGTTTAAGCTTCTTTCTGCCTTTTAGGCTCATATCAGCTATTTTCAGATAATTTCCACTTTTTTGTGTTTGTTTCTGCTTCTTTCAGCCTGATTGCCAGTGATTGGGCAAACATGTACATTACTCTCTTTACTTTATTCTGCTAACTTAAGCTCGTTCTACCTTTTTAGCTACACAATTTCATCAGTTTTTAGATAAATAAATAAAAAAATTGGTAATCTCTGTTACTTTCAGCCTAATTAACATATTTCTGCTAATTTCAGCTTGTTATGCTCCTTTCAGATTTTTCTGCTTTCAGCTTTTTTTGCAATTTCAGCTACTATTTAGCTATTCTTTATGCTAATTTTAGTTTTTTCCCAGCTAATTCCACTTTTTTTTAAGCTCATTTCAGCTCTTTTTGCGTCCTGGTAGTTTGTTTCTTTCTGACTTTTCAGCTTCTTTTCAGCAACTTTTTGCTAACTTAAGCCTTTTTTTTGCTAATTTCCTAATTTTTGTGCTAATTTCTTCTAATTTAACCTAGTTCAGCAAACATGTGTTTATTCTGCTTTCTTCTGCTAATTTGAACTTGTTCTCCATTTCAACTACATTTCAGTATGTTTGCTTTTAAGCTAATTTCAGCTGTTTATCAGCAAATTCTTCTGCAATAAGTATTCACACTGCATTTCCACAGGAAATGCAATTGATCTAGTTTGGATTGTGGAAATTATGCAATGACTGGACAATACTCAAAGATATTTGAACAACTTCTTCGGTCTCAAAGTTATTTTAAAAAAGTGTCATAAAAATTGTTGCTACTCTGATAAATGTTAAAGACAAAAACCACAGCAATATCTTTCACTCAGCTGAAACTTTAGTCAAGCAAAGCTGGTGAATCAGGCCCCTCACCTTGATATCCTGCTCTGTCTCTTTCAGGAACTGCTCCATCTGAGCAGCTCTCTCCTCCTCACTCAGAGCAGACTGAGTCACTGCTTGTAGCTTCTCCTCCAGTGCAGCGTTGTGGACCCTGGCCTTCTTTAGTCTAACACACACACCAGCAGAGTTTGTATAACACTGATGATTTATATAAAAGCATGTTAGTATTTCACAGACTTTTCATTGTTGTCCTGAAGCTCTTTCTTTTTCCTGGAAATACTGGACATCAGAGACTTCACATCAGAGCTTGATCTGTTCAGAGTGTGTTTGTAGCCATTCAGCTGCAAGGACACATGAGAATCAGAGGCGTTTAATACCAAACAAGATTATCTGTGGTCTCATTCTGTTCAGTCTGAGATGCTGACCTCATCCTGCAGCCTGATGAAGTTAGTCTCCTGCTCCTTCAGATCCTGTCGTAGTTTTGCTGACTGCATCTTCGCTACAGTGATTTTCCTCTCAATTTCCTTGTTGTTGTTCTTCTGAATATCCAGTAAATTCTTGCTCTCTGAGACGGTGCCTTTGTTTTCCCTGATCTTCTGGTTAGCCTGAGCAAGTTGCTGCAAAGATAAAGAAACTAAATGGGGTTTGCTCAAGTTTGTCAGTCTGCACATTCTGTCAGGTTTGAGTTGGCATGAAGCTCGTGGTCTGACACGTTACCAGTGCACACTGATGCATCTCAGAGTCATGCTGCTTCATCTGCTTGATAGAATTCCCCCACTGATGGATGAGCTGCTGGATCTCTAAATGAACCTGCTGCGAGATCTCTGTCGTCTTATCCAAACCCATCTGTTAGAAAAACAGCATTTTACAGAGAACAACTGTCACATGACCTGGCATCTATTGGGCCTTCTTCCAGACACTATCACTCTGACAAACTATATATAATGAACAAAGCACAATGTATTATAACATAATAAATAAACTAAGACTGAAACACATGGATTGGAAGATATTTGATTCTTGAATTCTGTGTCTTAAGATCAAGTATGAAAGCTGTTTAGAGTGAACATTCATTTTATATCAAAGAGAACTTGGTTAATGAGAAAAAAGAGGACAAGATTTTAACGCGTTTTTAAAAAGAAATAAAAATGAACTATATGCTGGATCAAAGCGTTTTATAAAAGCACTCTGAGGTTTTACTACAAACTCTTATGGTTTGTCTCTTTTGTCTGGTTTCTCTCGTCTCTTCAGATTTTAGCTACAACCTTTGAACTTCTTGTTAAAGCTGCGTGGCCTATGAATTCAATTCAGTTTATTTATATTGCACCATATCACAACAGAAGTCGTCTCAGGACACTGTACAAAAGCCATTTAACACAAGTTATCTATCTAAGGAATTCAGTGGCTCAAACTCATTTTCACAAGCAGAAAAAAATGTAAACTTCATTCTTTTTGAGGGCTAACCTCATTCAATTTTTGTTTTTTAAGTAATAAATAAATTTGCCATGTTACAAATTTACACAGAAATAGGAACTTTACTGAAATAATTATATTTATCAGTCCAAACAGCCTGAGATTCCTGGAAAATTTATAACAAATTACTTATTTTTCTTTATGCTTCCCTTCCTTACTTTGTGGGGGGTGGTTTTAGCTTTTTTTTAATGAAAACATGAAAGTGTTATGTATTTACATCATTGAATGTTTCCCTTGCAATAAGAAACTTGTTTTCTGCAATTAACCCATCTCACACGAGGTACACCCAAGTGGAGCAGCGGGCAGCTATGTAAGTTCCCGAGCTGCAGTTAGGAAATACGACATACAGGCATGGTGGGGAATTGAACCTGTAACTTTCCACTCCAAAGTCAACTGCCCTACCACTGCTCAAAAGCTGCCTAATTTTACCAAACGTTTTACCAAAGGTCTTTAAAACAACACACAAAAAACATATCCTAAAGAAACACAAAAAGATGATATGGATGAAAAGAAATCCCATCAGACATTTTATGCCTCTGACATAAACTGCAGCCTGACCTCTCGTCGTGCTGTCAGCTGATCTGAGTCTGAGTGCTGATGGTCTCAGCACTGATTGGTTGAAGTGTTGGAGTGAAACATCTGTGTGAAGTTGTGATTATTTTCATTACATAAGAAGTTTCTCACAAAATTGTATGTTCTGAGGAGCGTGGAGATCAATAAGCAGCTTGTTTCCCATGGTCATACATTTTATGTCAACACATCACTTGTGAGTTTAAATTGTCTTCTTTCTTTTCAATTAAAACAAGTGAAGGAATGATTCAAACTCAATTTCCTCAGCTTCAAAACAGGCAGATCACCACGTGAACTCAGAACTTTATTCTGTTTTTTAATCAAATAAACAAAGGTGAACACTCTACCTCCATCTGTTGTCACCACGCAGCTGCAGGTTTAGCAGAAGGCTAAGATAACAGAGAAGTGGGGAGAACTGTGCTCACAAAGGCCTGAGTGATGTGACCAAGCTGGGTGTTCCAGTGCATTCTGGGATTTGTAGTTTGGAGTGGTTGTGTACTGCATACTTGTGAGTGATTATAATGCACAAAAATGTGATCTGGTCAGCCAAATGTGACCCAGGCGTATTGTGCTTGGCATATCTGAACTGCTCTCACACAACTTATTTAAAAACATTAGGGGCAACTACAATTATAATTTTGTCAGAAGAAGTCACGATGACAACAGCTGACCCCAAAAATATGAGTATGTTTTAATATTGTGAGCTCTTGAGGCACAAGATGTTAGTGACTATGATTGGCTCTTGGTTAGGACAAAGTTTTAAATTGATGTTTTAAACACCCTGCATGGTGTTCTGTTTAAAACAATAATAATAATAATAAACTTTATTTGTATAGCACCTTCCTACAATGCCTTGCATTGACCAAGGTGCTTAACAGGACAGAAAATATAAAAACCGGTACAATAAATCAGTGAAAATAGAATAAAAAACAACAGCAATAAAAGGAGGCAATGGAATTAAAAATGCTACATACTAAAATACCAAAGTAATAAAAGTTACACACTGAAAATCTGTAATGTTATGTCATGTTTGGACAGATGCCAAAGATGTGCTGGGTATTTTACATTACCTGTGCAGATATCGTCTCTGTCACCTCTTTCTCAAGTGTCTTACGCTTTTCATTGGCCTCCACTGTCTTCCTCTCAATAGCCAGAGTGAGGGACTGCACAAGGGCACATTAGAAAGTCATTAACTGAGAAAGGGCCAAACCTGGAAACTGTTTTGTAAATTACAGTTTTGACCCTTTCCCTCACAGTGGTCATTAAAAATGTCAGCTTTTAAAACCGGTTCCATAAGTACTTGTATGCAGATCATATTAGGGTAGTACCTCACTGGGTTGTGACTGTTGGTGACTCTAACTCAAACTCTCTGGGATTGTGAGGATGTACAGCAAAACTGCTGGCATAGCCCTACAGAACCTCACTGACCTAAACAAGGCGAGGTCAGTGAACAAGGCCAGGCTGATTCTGGCAGATCCTGATCATCCACTCCATGGTGAGTTCAGGTTTAATCCATCTGGACGCAGGTATCTGCTGCCCAGATGTAGAATGAACAGACTGAAAAACTCATTCATCCCTGCAGTGATCAGGCTTCTCAACAAACAGTGATGATTTCTGTAGTTATTTTAATGTCACAATGTCTTCTCTGGTATGGCTGTTTTATATCTCTACTGACTGAAACATTTTGCCCCTTGGGGATAATAAAGATTCTTGAACTTGACTAGCTGGAGGCACAAAATTGCAAGAAAATAAGCAAATTTTCACTTGGAATCACACTGAATTGGTACTTATGAGACACGTCTGCTTTGTGCAAGCTTTTCATCTCAGTTTAGTCAGAAAGTACATTTATTAGTTTTCACCTGTCCTGAAAAATGTCCTACTCAGGGATGGGGGGGGGTGTTCGTCACAGTTTAGTTTCATGAACCACCAGCTCCTGCAACAGCACCACTGTCTCACATTTCTTACACTTTCTGAATCACAGAAACTAAACTGAGAAGAATACCAGAAGGGTTACATACTGACGCCCAACACGTCTGTGACTATTCACTGTAAGAGGCGATTTGTCTGGCTCATTTTGTTGAACATGTTCAAAGTTCCAACAATGCGGAAGTACAACACTGCACCTTTCAGTACATGAGAAAATTAAGAATCCTAGAGAACCTTTTGAGACATTTTGAAAACCCCTCGCAAAATGCTGTTTAGTTTGTTGCCAACAGTCACAGCCCAGTGAGATACTGGCTTTAGGCACTTCTTTAAAACCCAGAAGAGGTTCAGGGGTGAAATAAAGAATAAAACCCTGAAAGAAATGCAGAAACTGAAAAATCACTCCTGACAACAGATTAAGCTGTGCACATGACATCTTTTACTAGAAGATTTTATTAATAAAACTGAGCACAATAGAAAAATTTTGGTGCTACAAAAAATAAAATAAAATTCAAAACCTGGACTTGACAAAAAGAATGAATGTAGCACTGTCCCTATCTGATCTACTCATTGTGTGAATGTTTATAAAGCATTCACACCATTGTAATCCATTTTTCTTCTGTATGTTTTTCAGCATCTTTCTCATTCCACAATTTTGTTCTATTTCAACAAATCATATTTCAAAATGTTCCGCTCTTTCAGGACAATCCTGCTGACTACAGTTTTGACCCTTGGTGCAACTTTGGCTATTTGAAATATTTAGCCTTTTCTGCCACTTTTTTTTCCTCTCAAAGAAAATGAATTGAGCTCGTTTTACATCCTTCACATCTTTAATGTGTTTACAACCTTTTACTGCTCCTTTCACATTTTTGTTCTGCTTCAGCTTCTTTCAGCTTCCTTGTGGAAGTTTTTTTTATAGCTACTTTCAGCTGTCTTTCCATGGTTTTGTGATTCTCTGATTTTCTTTCTGCTAACTACAACATTTTTATATTTCTTCTAACATATTTCTACTAATTTCAGCTTGTTATGTTCCTTTCAGCTTATTTATGCAAGTTTCAACCATTTCTGCTATTTCAGCTACTATTTAGCTGTTTAATGCATGTTTTAGCTTTTTCAGTTAATTCCACATTTTTTGGGCTTGTTTTAAATTTTTACTTTTCTCAGCCCAATTCAGCAAAATATGTGATCTCTGCACTTCCTTCTGGTAAATTAAATTTTTTTCAGCTTTTTCAGCTTTTCAGCAGTTTTTTGCTAATTTCTGGTGGGGGGTGGGGGGGTGTTTCCAGATCATTTCCACTTTTCTGTGCTCATTTCTGCTTCTTTCAGCCTAATTGGGCACAACTGTGCTCTCTCCTATTCCTTGTGGTAAGTTAAGCTTCTTTCTAACTTCTCAGCTATTTTTTTTTCTAAATTCATCCTTTTTTAGCTAATTTACTCATTTTTGTGCCCATTTCTACTTATTTAAACCTAATGCAGAAAACATGTTATTTCTGCTTTCTTTTGATAGCTTAGACTTGTTCTTCCTTTTCAGCTACATTTCAGCATGTTTTTAACTCATTCCAGCTGTTTTCAGCAAGTTCTTCAGCATTAAGCATTCACACTGCATTTTATCTATGGGTAGTTCTAATATAAGATGCATTTAATAAACTCAACAAAAGCTAATCCTCAAAAGAAGTGATGGGAGATGTTTTGTTTTGTCATAAAAAACTGAATAAAGGTTAGATTGGTGCACAGTATTGTGTCCACAGTAAGGAATTATGTAGCTAAAAAAAATAGGTATTAAGAAATGAAAACTGAACATCACTTATCTTACCCTAACCCTCTTCTAAAATAAACAAAATGTATATAAAACATATTGCATTTTTTAAATAACATGTTAAAAATTGTAGGTAAAATAATCAGATTTTTTTTGTTTACTTTGATTCGTTGCTCATCTTGCTGAGCGTACTTGATGATGGCCATCGTGTCTTCCTCTTTGAGAGTCAACTCCTCCAAGAAGGCATCCAATGTCTGTTGGTCCCAGTTCATCTGATGCTTAAACTCCTCAAGTTTCTCGTTTGTTGTAAACAAGGCTTTCTGAAAAAAAAAATAATAATAATTGAATAGGTTATGAAATGCATTTTGGCACAAATTGCTGTAAGCTGGTATGTTTTCTCCTCTTAAGTACAGACCTCTATACCCTCTTTCTTTTCCTTTAAAAACCTGAGTTCTTTCTGAATCATGGCTGACTGCTGAGCCAGACGACCCGACTCCCTCTGCGCAAGGGCAGTGAGGTGATGCTCCAACTCCACCTCTTGTTCCTTTGTCTTCAGCAGAGCCTACAAGAAATCAAATTGGAAAAAAAGACCTAGACCTGTCTAGTATGTAGTAATGTTCTAACATCCTCACCTCAGCATACTTCAGCTCTTGTTTAGCACTTCTGAGGTGTTCAGTCATCAATTGCTTTCTCTCTTTAGTTTTTTCAACTTCATGGTCCACTTCCATGAGCTCCTTTTCAGCTTTGCAAACCTGTGGAGGACAAAACCATCCAGAGACATAATATATGAAATAGGATTTTCAAAAGGGTGGCATGTGTCTCAGTTGATAGAACTGTTGCCTCTCAATGAGACGGTTGCTGGCCCATGGCCTTCCTGTGTGGAGTTTGCATGTTCTCTTCGTGAATGCATAGGTTTTACCCGAGTACACCAGTTTCCTCCCACAGACCTGAAACACGCTTGTTAGACTAATTGGTAACTCTAAATTGTTCAGGTGTGAGTGAGAGAGTGAATGATTGTCTCGTTTGTCTCTATGCCCCTGTGATAGACTGGAGACCTGTCCAGGGTGTCGCCTTTCATTCATTCATTCATTCAACCTTTATTTAGTCAGGTAAATCTCATTGAGCCTCGAGGGCTCATTTACGAAAGCGACCTGCTACAAACTAAAGAATGATGAACATCAATGATACAAATACATTAAACAATAAACAAAAGAAAAGAAAAAGTAGCAAAAACATTATAAGGTAGATGTACAAAAAATCAAAGACAGGAACATATCTGCATTGGTTTTTGCCAGGATTCCAACAGATTCTGAAAACCATCCAGAGAGGTCAGGGCCGAGAGCTTCAGATCTTTTTGTAAGATATTCCAGGAAGCAGGAGCAGAGTAGGAGAAGGCCCTTTTTCCAAGTTCAGTCCTCACTGACGGAACACTGCAGGTGATCATGTCCTGAGAGCGCACGCTGTAGCTGCACTCACGCAAAGACATGTATATCGCCCAGTGATAGATGGACTTAGGCACCAGCAGTGATGTAGACACGATACGTGGGTATATGGAGTATATCCACTAAAAAAGCTTAAGAATTTCAGTATACCCACTTAAAAGTGCCCAATGATACATGACATATCATTAGGCACATGTCATTGATACACTAAACGGCAGTTAAACACTTTGCAGTGCTTGTTTATTACATTCACTTGTTCAGCTAATTATAATATGTATAATACAAAAAACTCAGTCTAATAAATAGCACCTTACATAGTGGAAGAGATTAGCCAAGAAGAAATATGACACTGAGAGGACTGAAGAGAGGAGACAGGAATAAGGAGATGGGACATAGAGCAAAGAGGGAAGTAAATAATATAAAATAATATAAAATTAATATTTATAAAAAATACAAACTTGGTTTAAATTAAACAAATTATCTTTGAATTTAGATAAAACTAATTACATGATATTCAGTAACAAAAAGAGAATTGTTGACGATCCATTTGAAATTGAAGATGTTGTGATCTGTAAAGTGAGTGAAGTGAAGTTTCTGGGTGTTATCATTGATGACAAACTGACATGGAAACATCATGTAAATTCCATTAAAACAAAAATAGCTAGATCAATTGCAGTACTGTATAAAGTCAGGGATTTTTTAATTGATAAAGCTCTGTATATGTTGTATAACACAATCATTGTTCCACATTTAATCTATTGTATTGAGGTTTGGGGAAAAGCGTGCAAAACAATTACAAAGCCTGTTTTTATTTTACAAAAGAGAGCTGTAAGAGTAATCACCAGAAAACATTTCAGTCACCCATCAAACACCTTGTTTCTTCAGCTAAATTTATTGAAATTCCAGGAATTGGTAGAATATAGTATTTTATCAGTTATGTATAGGGCTCATAATAACACATTACCTTTAAATATCCAAAGAAATTTTATAAAAAGACAAAGTTATTACAATCTCAAAGGGACAGAGATATTCATCAAACCACAATTCAGAACCAGCTTAAAGGGACGGTCTACCTCAATTCAGGGAGTTCGATTGTGGAATGTTCTGGAGAGTGATGTTAAAAATGCAAAATCAATGTATACATTTAAGAAAAAGGTCAAAAAGGACTTGCTCAAAAACTATATATGATGTAGCTTAGTGTGTTTGTGTATTACAGTTAGAAAAATTAAGTAGAGTTATTCATTTTGTGATGTAGTTTGTGTATTACAGTTAGAAAAATTAAGTAGAGTTATTCATTTTGTGATGTAGTTTGAAGGTTATCATTGGTTGAACAAACTGTGAAATAAGGGGCAGATATAATAAGATTTCATCTTCTTTCTGCTCCTTTCATTTTATCCTACTTGTATTCTTGTATCTGATGAAACTGTTTTGTATTGTTCTTTTAAAATGAATGAATAAACATCAAATCAAAATAAGGCAAAGCAGAGGGCGTATGATGAGCTGTATGGGAGACTGGACACTAAAGAGGGCGAGAAGGACTTGTACCGATTGGCAAGACAGAGGGATCAGGCTGGAAAGGATGTGCAGCAGGTTAGGCTTATTAAAGATGGGAATGGGAATGTTCTAACAAGTGAGGAGAGTGTGATGGGAAGATGGAAGGATTACTTTGAGGAGCTAATGAATGAAGAGAATGAAAGAGAAAGAAGAGTGGAGGTCATAGAAACTGTGGACCAGGAAGTGGGAAAGATTAGTGAGGGTGAAGTCCGGAAAGCTCTGAAAAGAATGAAGAAGGGGAAGGCAGTAGGACCTGATGACATACCAGTGGAGGTTTGGAAATGTCTTGGAGAGGTGGCAGTGAGGTTTTTGACTCAAATATTTAATGGAATATTTGAGGGTGAGAAAAT
>JBBPBX010050806.1:4921-15219 GCA_038048925.1 Garcialebias charrua
GAGAGAGAGAGAGAGAGAGAGAGCAATTTTATGTATAGTAATAAAGTCATGTCACCCCACCTTTAATACTCCTTAACCTCCTTCCTGAGGGGAGCGGGGCAAAAGGTGTGTGCTGGGTGAGTGGGGTACTTTATGATGCAGATGGCCCTCTTCCTGCATCTGGAGGTGTAGATGTCTGTGATGGTTGGGAGACTGACTCCAACAGACTTCTGTGCAGCCTTCATCACTCTCTGCAAAGCTTTTCTTTCTGCAGCTGTGCAGCCTCCATGCCACATGTTGATGCTGGAGCACAGGATGTTCTCCACTGCACACCTGTAGAAGGAGGTGAGGACTGAGCTTCCCAGACCATTTATCAATTATTACTGCATTATGGTATATTGTTAGAAACATTTTTAACGTAAAAAACATTGATGCTTGATCATAATGGCATGCAAATATGAATACACTGTACCAGTTATAAAATATAACAAACAAAAAATGCTATAATTAAGTTACCATGAATAGTAAATTATTGGATGATGCTATAGATGTAAGAGGGGTGGGTGTGGCCAAAGGTTTATACTATTCACTCCTTTGAATGTGTAAAAATACTTTACTGCTGTTTTCTGCTTGTTTTTGTTTTAAATGTATTTTCTTTTTATATTACTTTGTTTATTGAACATGGTATAATAAAATAATAAAGTTAAACTGAAACTCAAAATGCAGTGTGAATGCTTAATGGAGAAGAACTTGCTGAAAAACTGGTGAAATTAACTAAAACATGCTGAAACATAGCTTAAATGGATGAACAAGCATAAAGATTAGAAGAAGAAAGGAGAAAGTGCACATAATTGCTGAATTAGGTTTGGACAAAATTTAGGAAAATAGTTTTAAAAAATGCTTTATTTAGCACCAAAGAGCTGACAGTAGCTAAAAAGCAGAAAGAAGCTAAAAAATACCAGAAGGAAGTGGAGAGAGCACATTTTTGCTGAATTAGGCTGAAAAAAGTTGAAATGCACGCAAAAAAATGAAATTAGCTGCAAAAGCTAAAATTAGCACAACAAGCTGAACTTAGCAAAAATAAGCTGGAAGAAGCACAGAAATGTTGTAGTTAGCAGAAAGAATCTGAAAGAACCACAAAACAGCGGGAATTTGCTGAAAAATAGTTTAAATTTGCACACGGAAGGGGAAAGAATCTGAACCAGAACAAAATGTGAAAGGAGCAGTAAAAGGTTGTAAACACATCTAAAGATGAAGGATGTAAAATTAGCTTATTTCATTTTCTATGAGAAAAAAGTGGCCGAAAAGGCTAAATGTTTCAAAAAGCTAAAGTTGCACCAATACCAAATGTCATAGCAACCTTCTCCTGAACGAGCTGAACGTTTTGATTTATGATTTGTTGAAATAGCACAAAAATTGTGGAACGAGAGAAATGCTGAAATACACCCGGAAGAAAAGTGGACCACAATAGAATGAATACTTCATAACCATTCACACAATAAATGTAAAATGTTAAAATAAACTTTGTGTGTGTGTGTGATTAATTATTTTTGCTAATATAGAAAAAAGTCGAGTTTTTTCTTCTGTCTGAAGAGAAGCAGAAATATTTATATGATTAATAATAAATACAGTAACCCGTAGGTTTCTGGTTCTTTCATGAATCAATTTATTAAAAATGAATCATTATTTCCAAATTATTACAGCATTATATAAGTCTGAATAAGATAAACATTTTTAGAAAATGTTGGATTTTCTTTCCAACGTCCTGCAAAGCATC
This sequence comes from Garcialebias charrua, assembly GCA_038048925.1. Taxonomy (NCBI): domain Eukaryota; kingdom Metazoa; phylum Chordata; class Actinopteri; order Cyprinodontiformes; family Rivulidae; genus Garcialebias; species Garcialebias charrua. The sequence goes on from JBBPBX010050806.1 coordinate 6,678, forward strand.
GTAGACTTTCAAATAAAGTTTTTTTTTGAATTTAAAACCAATCTATACAAAGTTTTCACTAAGCACCTGCTCATTAATAGCTGCTGAAAAATTGATGGTGTTAGCGTTTCGGCATCAGTTAGCAATTAGTGCAGCGACAGAAACGACCACTTCGCCTCAGGTTAGGAATGCTGCAGCGTTCGTTAGACCTCCAGTCAATCAGAGCATTTCGCCTTTGTCTTTCTACACAATGATACACTTGCCAAGGTTTATTACAAAGGGCAGTAACCAAAATGCATCATACTGTACATGTATCTAAAAACAGTATTTTTGTTGTTTCTAGTAGTGAGGCAAGTTTATATTTTTTTATCAACATTAAGTTGACATGTTTTCTGCCTTTTCTTAGGCTGTGAAAGTCATTACCATCGCTCTGTCTTTTGTTTGGTTCTAGATGTATAAAAATATATGTTTTGCAATATGCTCTAGTTACTCATTTACTGTTTGTGCATTTTCTTCAATTTTGTTTTTGTTTTCTTTTCCCTAATATTTTATAAAAATAATCTAAAAAAATAATCTGCACAGGCAAGCCATCACTTTTTAAGCATAATTTTAGTTTAAATCCAAGTTAATACAATATTTAGCATTTTTAATTTACTTATACGTATTGAACATATAAGAAGTAATGTTTGAATGAAGTTTCCACTTTAAAATAGTAATGCAAAATTTCATCAACAGTATTTATATAAATGATGACCACTTCTGCAAACTTTATATTGTCTTAATAAAACAATTGGCTCAATTTGCTACAACTTAGTATTTGTATCTTGAATAAGTTTCAAATTGAACTTTATTTCGGATTCTTTTTTCTTTTTTTTTTTGTCTTAAAATATTGCAGTCTTTTCACTTCATTCAAAGCATTTTCTGGAGAGAAAAAAAATCAGCATTTTTGGTAATAAGTTACTGACAGGCAAATGTTTGGTTTTATTAGTTGTTTTGTATGTTTTAGATACATTTTAGCTGATTTCAGCTTATATTTGATTTTAATTTAATCTTCAAACAGTTACTAATTTGTTCTTTAATTTAAGTAAAGTCATTCATCACACAGCATTCATGCTTCATTTTAACAAAAAATGAAATTTCCTGAATTGTTATATATTTTAGGCACACATTTTTATAGAGCCTTTTAATTTTAAAGTGTTTAACAAAGCTTTAAGCTATTTTATCAGCTGAAGTTTCAAATTATTATTATTTTAAATTTGCTCTCATTATTATTATTTTTCAATAAACAGATGGCCTTTGATTAATCCTTACTCGTGGTTGCCATGGTAACAACACACCGAAGGGGCAAACTTATTCTTCAACCAGGTCTTAGTGAATATGAGGCTTGAGCTATTTTGTAAACAGCAAAAACATGAACTAATATGTTAAAGGATGTTTGGCATGCATTATTTATAAATATAAAAACACCCGCACACTTGCCGGCAGATATGTCATAGCTTTTTATTAATGCACATTTTATCATAGCAGCCATGGCTGTTGTTATCAGGCACATTTTTCACTTTTCCCCGGTTCCGTGCTTCAGATGTTTCTTCAATATTTTGGACAAAAAAACATGACAGAGAGGACCAAAAAGATCCTGAAGCTGGACAATGAGAAGCAAAAAAAAAAAAAGCTGGTGTCATGCCTTTGGAATAATTCAGGTCACTAATCGGAATTTGTAGTGATAAATACCTTGTAAAAAATAAAAATAAACTCCACATTTTACAATACTTCATTGAAATTGCAGATATAACTATAACGATTAGATTTTAGAAGCTCATTTTGCAGTTGTTTTGTTTTGCAACAGATGTAAAATGTCTTGTTCTGTTGAGCATCCGTCCATGTTTGCACCTTTCCATCTCGTCGCAGTAACTGTGAAATCAGTTCATCACAAGTGTCACTGATTCAGCAGATTATCCGTTGATGCCGATGGTTGGATTTCCTGCTTACACTGAAAAACACATTCTCAGCTGGGGCTAGTCAACATCATATGATGGATTATTGTATGTAACAAGAGATTTTATTGTTAAGAGGTAAACATATGAAGCAAAAACCTGACACAACAAGCCTCCAATTAGCAGCACAATATCATGTCAATCAGTGGTGGGCAACATAATTTTCCAGAGGGCCAAATCAAGGAATTGAAAGCAATTGAATGGTCACATAGAGAAATAGTAAATAAAGTCTCATGAATCCCTGGATGGACTTTATACAAACTGGCAGGAAGCACAATATATCTACAGTATAAATGCCATTTTTCCAGATGTCGGGGTAAAACGAGTTGATCAATATCACAAATACCCCATGTGCTCCACATTGTATGATACTTTTCATTAAATATGTCATATTTTACTACAGAGATTAACCAGATCTGTGTTTTACCAAAATATCTATTGAACCAGTGGAGAAATTTTGACAAACATCACAAACAGTAATCGGCAGACGTACATCTACAGCTGATTGACTTTCAGTTTGATTCCAGATGTCCGCCACACCAAATCCACATTAGCCAACACAAACACCGCTTCAGCTCAGTCGGATTTACAGATATTCAGCTAATTTGGGGGTGGTAGTAGCTGAGAGTCATATTCAAGAAATGATCTGAATATATATCACTTCCGACCTCAGAATGTTGTTAACAAGGTTTGATTAAAAACCGTATTCCTCGGCAGCTGATCTTAGGCAATATTCTAACATGAAAAGTGGTGCATGAGAGGAATTCCTTTAAGGCAGTGGTTCTCTAACTGGTGTCCTCGAGCCAGTACTTCCCACCGGCCCACCCACAATTTGTGTTCCAGCATCAATCAGTTTATAAATGAATCCCACTTTATATGACTGTTATGATTCTGTTCAGTTTTATGTAAAAAATATATAGTTTTCTGTAAAAATTTGAAGAAGTGGAATAGGTGGTATTGATACTGTTCGTTTTCTCAAATTTTTAATTGTTGGTAGTCAAAATTAAAACACTTTTTAATTAAGTGTGTGCTGAAAATTTACGGCAGCTTTTGATAGAAATTAATTTAGAGTTTTGTAAATTGAAAAAGTGGTTTGATATTAATAAATTATCTCTAAATTTAGATAAAACCAAGTTTATGTTATTCGGGAATTGTAACGGGCATAGTGAGTCACAAATAAAAATTGATAATGTGATATTGGAGAAAGTGACGGACATTTGATTTTTGGGAGTATTGATTCATAATAAGATCTGTTGGAAACCTCATATTAAATATGTTCAATCTAAAATAGCAAGAAGTGTAGCTGTTCTCTCTAATGCTAGAACATTTTTAAATTATTCTGCTCTTCATATTATTTACTGTTCACTTATTTTGCCATATCTAAGTTACTGTGTGGAAGTTTGGGGCAACACTTACAAAACCTCACTTCAACCGTTATGCACATTACAAAAAAGAGCCATTCGATTAGTTCATAAGGTTGATTTTTATTGTCATACGAACAATTTATTTATAGATTCTAATTTTTATTAAATTTCAAGATTTGATAGAGTTTCAAACTGCACAATTCATGTATAAAGTGAAAAAAACTATTACCAGAACATATACAAAATGTATTTACTGACAAAGTTGGGAGATATGACTATAGAGAAAACCTGAATTTCAGAACTTTGAAGGTGAGAACAACAATGAAAAGAATGTGCATTTCGGTCATTGGAGTGAAGATTTGGAATAAACTCACCAAAGAGTTGAAGCAAAGTCCAAGCATGAGGTATTTTAAGAAAAGACTAAAAATGGTTATTATTCAAAAGTATAAGGATGATCAAGGGTGAGAAATTGGATGGTAATGATAGAACTGAGGATGATTTGGACAATTGGGTGCTGATCTGTGTATATGTGTGTAAATATATGTGGATGTGTAAATAAGGAAATGTTATCTATGTATTTATGCAGGTAGATGTGTATGTATATCTACGTGAGTATGTATATGTAGATACTTTCATCTAGTCCAGAAAATACTGTTAGTTTTTTTTTATTATTATTATTATTAAAATTAATATTACTTATTTTTTTCTGGAAGGGATATTGGCAACAGGAAGACTATTTATCCTATGAATTATTGAATGAATAAGGGGTATGATAATATAAGTTAAACTTCATCATACTCCTTTTCAGACTCACAGTCACCATTAGAGGAAAGGAAAAGAAAAAAATGTATATTAGCATATAAAAATTGGGTATGTTTATTTGATATTTAAGATTGTATATATACTGTACTTGGAAACATGAAAGTCTTCAGTATTATGTTTTGTGGTGAAATGTCTGTCTGAAATAAATGTATCATCATCATCGTCATCATCATCATCATCATCATCATCATCATCATCATCATCATCATCATCATCATCATCATCATCATCATCATCATCATCAACATCATCATCAATGGAAAATACCTGATTTCCTGAAACTTTTTCTTTCCTGTAAGGGGTCTTTGAACCCAAAAAGTTTAAGAACCCCTGTTTTAAGGAAAGCTAAACCTTTATTATTTACAAATAAATATTCTTATGAGGAGGGGAAAACGGATTCGGCATCACTTTCTGATGGACGGCACTACATAAAAGCAACATAATGTTTTTTTAAATGATTATTATTGATTCAAAATCATTTGAATGAAATCTCAACCTTCAGTTATTTCTGCTGCAGACAAAGATCGCAGTGAAAACATGATGGGAAATATCAGTTCTTGTTACAAATATTTTATCTAGGCATGATTTTTGACCTCACACTGCACAAAAATGAATATCATTCATAAAATTGATCAAACTGATTTGTTTCTACACATTAATGTTTGCACTTTAAAAACAAAAAAAAAGCTTTAAACAGACTCTTAAACACAGTCTATTGTCTTACCTTTCAGGAGTAAGTGCAGCTTTTATACTAGAATGCAGCAATAAATTGCCATGAATTGTGCACTCTGTGTTAACTAAAACATTTTATTCTGATCATAAACATTTTCACCCATGACAATTTGAGCGTGTAGAACACAGAAGCACCTGCACGCGCCTGAATCCTCCAACAACCTGCTGGTCTCTACCCCCTGCCTGGCCATTCAACATGCTGATGAAGTCACTCACAAACTTGAAGTGGACTGAGAGAACAAAGGAAGAGGCTCTTCAGACACAAGTGCACGGCTGCGAAGGATGATTTTAAGCAGCAGAAGGGATGATCATGGGTTGTCAGACTAAAAAAAAAAAAAAACGTGTTTTAAACTGTTAAAGCTGGAGACAAAAGTATTATAACTGTGTTTGTCCCATTTTTTGAAGCGGTTCCTTTGCGGCAGTGCCAGTAATGCGTGCACTACACACGGTTTTGTTGCTGTGATCATATACTCTCAAAGGGGTGCATTGTTTTGCTTGAATAGCCTCTGTCTTTGTGCCTCAATTGCTATGTGAACAATCCATTACTTGGTCAAATACACTGTTTTAGGAGAGAAGACAAACATTCATATTTAATGACACTGTTTGTTTTTGACTCTGTTGTTTTCTGTCTTGAGTGCCGTTTTTGGCTCATGTGTTGCATGTATAGCATCAGATCATCTCAATCCAGATGTATTTTTTTATACGTCACCTTGTGAAAAGCTGCACTTTAATGTAGTGGGATGATTAACCTGTTAAACTCCAGACAATGCAGAAGGGGCTGACATAAAGCATCAATTATTCAGTTTCTGCTGTGCTGCAAGCTGAGAGCTGCAGATTAATGCACGTTCTTTTGTTTAGCTGCAACTACTGAAGTACGTAAAAATCTCATATTGCAGAGGGAACATCAGGATTTATAACAAAACTGCCTCTGAAGCCCCAGGTTGATAACGCAGCAGATGATTTGAAGATGATCCTGAAATTGTAAAAAATACAAATACAAATGTAAAATAAAAGCTTTTTTTTTTCATCATATTTTACTTTAATGTCAAGGATGTGAAGTTGTATGCATAAAATGCTAGCGTCAAAACATGCATGAAAACATGAAAAGTCAAAAATAACTTTTAAAGCAGAACTGCTATCTGAAGCCTCGTAGTGATGCTAAAACGTTCATCACTTCTTGTTTAATCCCTACGGTGGTTGACGGGTGCAAACGTGCACCAAACATGCAGCTAACACATGTATGAAGCAAACACAGAAACACAACAAAAAAATGCAAACACAACAAAAAAAAAAAACGCAAATACAAAAACACGTGCAAACTCAAGAACACATGCAAACACAAAAAAAGGCAAACACAAAAACACGTTCAAACACAAAAACACGTGCAAACTCAAGAACACATGCAAACACAAAAACACGTGCAAACAAAAAAAAACACGTGCAAACTCAAGAACACATGCAAACACAAAAAAAGGCAAACACAAAAACACGTTCAAACACAAAAACACGTGCAAACTCAAGAACACATGCAAACACAAAAACACGTGCAAACAAAAAAAAACACGTGCAAACTCAAGAACACATGCAAATACAAGAACACATGCAAACTCAAAAACACGTGCAAACACAAAAACACGTGCAAACAAAAAAAAACACGTGCAAATACAAGAACACATGCAAACACAAAACACGTGCAAACACAAAACCCTGTGCAAACTCAAGAACACATGCAAACACAAAAAAAAGCAAACACAAAAACATATGCAAACACAAAAAACACAGGCAAACACATGCAAACACAAAAAACACATGCAAACACAAAAAACACATGCAAAAACAAAAAACACATGCAAACACAAAAACAACATAAAACACAAAAAACACATGCAAACTAAAAAACACATGCAACCACAAAAAACACAAACACACATACAAAAAACAAAAACAATTGCAAACACAAAAGTCACATGCAAACACAAAAACAAACGCAAACACAANAAAACATGATGGGAAATATCAGTTCTTGTTACAAATATTTTATCTAGGCATGATTTTTGACCTCACACTGCACAAAAATGAATATCATTCATAAAATTGATCAAACTGATTTGTTTCTACACATTAATGTTTGCACTTTAAAAACAAAAAAAAAGCTTTAAACAGACTCTTAAACACAGTCTATTGTCTTACCTTTCAGGAGTAAGTGCAGCTTTTATACTAGAATGCAGCAATAAATTGCCATGAATTGTGCACTCTGTGTTAACTAAAACATTTTATTCTGATCATAAACATTTTCACCCATGACAATTTGAGCGTGTAGAACACAGAAGCACCTGCACGCGCCTGAATCCTCCAACAACCTGCTGGTCTCTACCCCCTGCCTGGCCATTCAACATGCTGATGAAGTCACTCACAAACTTGAAGTGGACTGAGAGAACAAAGGAAGAGGCTCTTCAGACACAAGTGCACGGCTGCGAAGGATGATTTTAAGCAGCAGAAGGGATGATCATGGGTTGTCAGACTAAAAAAAAAAGTGTTTTAAACTGTTAAAGCTGGAGACAAAAGTATTATAACTGTGTTTGTCCCATTTTTTGAAGCGGTTCCTTTGCGGCAGTGCCAGTAATGCGTGCACTACACACGGTTTTGTTGCTGTGATCATATACTCTCAAAGGGGTGCATTGTTTTGCTTGAATAGCCTCTGTCTTTGTGCCTCAATTGCTATGTGAACAATCCATTACTTGGTCAAATACACTGTTTTAGGAGAGAAGACAAACATTCATATTTAATGACACTGTTTGTTTTTGACTCTGTTGTTTTCTGTCTTGAGTGCCGTTTTTGGCTCATGTGTTGCATGTATAGCATCAGATCATCTCAATCCAGATGTATTTTTTTATACGTCACCTTGTGAAAAGCTGCACTTTAATGTAGTGGGATGATTAACCTGTTAAACTCCAGACAATGCAGAAGGGGCTGACATAAAGCATCAATTATTCAGTTTCTGCTGTGCTGCAAGCTGAGAGCTGCAGATTAATGCACGTTCTTTTGTTTAGCTGCAACTACTGAAGTACGTAAAAATCTCATATTGCAGAGGGAACATCAGGATTTATAACAAAACTGCCTCTGAAGCCCCAGGTTGATAACGCAGCAGATGATTTGAAGATGATCCTGAAATTGTAAAAAATACAAATACAAATGTAAAATAAAAGTTTTTTTTTTCATCATATTTTACTTTTACGTCAAGGATGTGAAGTTGTACGCATAAAATGCTAGCGTCAAAACATGCATGAAAACATGAAAAGTCAAAAATAACTTTTAAAGCAGAACTGCTATCTGAAGCCTCGTAGTGATGCTAAAATGTTCATCACTTCTTGTTTAATCCTGCGGTGACTGAGTCAGAGTCAGAGTCAGAGAGTCTTTATTGTCATTTGCACCGCATGTGGTACATGAGATGAAAACGAGATTATGTACACGAGGTCCCAGTTACATCCAACAACAAATGAAAGAGAAAAACAGTAATAACATCGAGAACTAACTAAGAAAAACATCAACTAGTAATACACTAAGCCTAATATAGTGGGAATAAACAGCAGCACGAACATGAGTTTGTATGAGCAGATGGTCACAGATGAACACAGCAACAAGAAAACATAT
>JBBPBX010050807.1:6843-17404 GCA_038048925.1 Garcialebias charrua
TATATTGTATAAGCTCCTCAGACTGAAGAAATCTTCAGATGAAAGATGAAATGTTTCTACTTCTGTTTTTTTTAAACCGTCCACAGGACGTGACTTAACTTTTTTTAGATTTTTCTACCTGGATTATTGAGCATGCATCAGGATTTCTGAACTATATATTTAAGATAACAGATTATTCCAAATTGGCCTTTCACATTTAGTCCAGGTTTGTCCAGGATGTTGTCTGTCTAACACAGGTCTCTTGTAAATGAGTCCTCGTGACTCATTGAGACTAACATGTACAAATAAAGGTTGAATGAATGAGACCTGTTCTCCGTTGACAGATGGGACAGTCTCCAGCCCCTTCACGCTCTGCAGCATAAAGCAGGAGGAGCAGATGGATCAGTGGATAAACTGTAAGTGATCAAATCCCCAAACTGTTTTCAACTCAGAGCTTCAATATTATTGTTCCTAATTAGCTCCTCTAATCAGACTCTCTCAGTTACAGCTTGTCCAGCCTTATGTTGTATCCTGTTTCTTTATTAACTATAGTTATAGAAAAAGTTTAAATGATGTAGTAATTCTTGTCCATGCTCTTACTACAGGATTTTATGCAGCTCATTTTTTATCACAAAACTAAAACAAACTTCCTGTAAATTCATCAAATGGTCAAATATCTATCTTTCTAACCTGCAATATCACATTAAAACAAACAGACAACTGTAAACATTGAAATATCTTGTCATTCATAAAAATAAAAAAATATTTTTTATCCATGACATACCTTCATAACATCATTTTCAATTCTGTGCCAGGTCCAAACAGGGAGAGGAAAGCCCACAGACTTACAATAGAGCAACGCATCATCCCCCTCGTTCTTATTCTCACTACGCTTGTGGCCAGTCACCATAGGAGGAGCTGCAACAAGGAAAACCATCAGAGATGACTATTCAAAAATGTAAAATAAAAAAACAATTTGTTCCTCCTTTTTGACAGAAATCTGTTTTAAGACTTTAATCAAACTGCATATAAAGATTTTCCTCACAAACTATATTCAATGTGACCAAACAAAATAATTAGCTTTACACATTATTTCCCGAACTCTGTACAACAGAAACCTGATTACAAGTCCATTTTTCTGACTGAAAGAATAGAAATGCTTCTTAGAATAATGTGTAAATCTTCCCAAAATCCAATTTGCCTTCAAAGCAATGGATGTGTGGCGGCAGAAAAGGCTGACCGGATTTTACCGTTGAGACCTAATCCTTCACCATCAGACAAACAAGACACCATCTGTTGCCACTGAGCCGGACTTCGGCTGGATGAAGGTGTCAAGGTTGCCGACTTCCCTGGCTAACCGCCCCCCTCCCCTCCACCCTGAGCAGCCAGCAGAGCTGTTTGAAGTTATGACAGGCTGTGACTGCTCAAGGCTTCTGCTGCTGACAAATCCAACCCAACCCTGAAAAAGCAAACGTGCCTGCAGCTCATGAATCATCACCTACATTTAATTTCAATGGTGGCATTGGCAGAAAGAGCATTGATGAAGTTGAAGACACATGCGTACACGCCTGCGTCGTCTCCTCTTGGTCTGTTCAGCCTGCAGGTCAGAAACACACCCAGCGTTAACCCACAACAGTCTGCCAAGCTCTTAGTGCTGCACTGACGCGCATGAGTTGACTTCCTCACCTGTACTCGATGTTTTTGTTAGAGCCAAGTGTCCCGGAGATCATCTCCCCGTTCTTCATCCAGAAGCTGTCTTCCAAGTCACCAGTCGCACTGGTCAGGTTGCACTGCAGCACGAGACTGTCCATGTCGCCAGTGATGATGGTCTGCTCAGAGGCAGCAATGGATGGTTCTGTAACAGAGAAACATCTCAGCAAACAGCTGCCAGTCCTGCTGGTGTGAGGATGGTTGTATGTTGTTGTTTAGATCATCCCAGATGCAACCAGGCAGGTCTCAAATATAACAAGTGGGAACAAATGTTTTTATCATCCTGGATTCCCGAGACATAAGTCTACTCATGTTTTTATTATAAATTATTTATACACAGGAGGACACGCTGCATGGGAGAACACAAATACAGTTTGTGACAATCTGCAGCTGCAATGATTTCCCTTTGGAATGATAGATTAACTTTGAATGGACTCATAAACAAGAACAAATTATTAGAACTGGAAACCAGGAATATTACCCCCCCCCCCCCAATTTCAGGCCATCATTTAAATAAAATCCAAAATTTTCAGAAAAAAAAAATGTTTTTTATTTAAAAAAAAAATAGCTATTATGCATATATATATTTACATATATATACCAGTAATGTATATATAATTTTTTGTTCTTAATTTAGCCTTTATTTATACAGGTAGTCTCATTGAGCCACGATAACTCATTTTCAAGAGAGACCTGTTTTAGGGAGCATGATGGTGGGGGCTAAGGGCCTTGCTCAAGGGCCCAGAGTTGGGCAAATGAGGGTGGAGGCAGGTGTGGGTGTTTCACCTTTTCCACCCACATTTTGATATTGTCGGTACCGGGGCTTGAACCGGCGATCTTCCGATCACAGGCCCATCATCTCTAACCACTGCGCCACCACGCCCCACTATATACTATAGGCAAAAAATAACACTATACTGTACTGTATATACCTACATACATACACACACATACATATATTTGTTGTGTTGATGTTTAAGTGCTTTAGAAATTTTGTTGTGCCAAATTATATCAGGAAAAAAGGATTACCAATTTAAAAGTGTTTGATTTTGTCATTGAGTACTTTTATTTTTAACTTGTTTGTACTTTGTATGTTGAATCTGATGATCTCTTTAAAAAATCTATTGCAGTAAATCAAATCCAGATACATGTACACTGAATCATTAAAAATCGTTAATTAAAGAACACACATTTTGAAAGTAATAGCTAAAATATAAAATAATAACATGATTTCAGTAAATGTTAAAGAAGCAGCGGAATTACAAAAATGAACAGAGGAACTAATAAAAAATGAACAGAGGAACTAATATAAAAATGAACAGAGGAACTAATAAAAAATGAACAGAGGAACTAATATGAAAAATGAACAGAGGAACTAATAAAAAACGAACAGTGGAACTAATATAAAAATGAACAGAAGGGCTAATATAAAAAATGAACAGAGGAATTAATATACAAAATGAACAGAGGAACTAAAAAAATGAACAGATGAACTAATAAAAAATGAACAGAGGAACAAATAAAAAAATGAAGAGAAACTAATAAAAAATGAACAGAGGAACTAATATAAAATGAACAGAGGAACTAATATAAAAAATGAACAGAGGAACTAATGTAAAAAATGAACATAGGAACTAATGTAAAAAATGAACATAGGAACTAATGTAAAAAATGAACATAGGAACTAATATGAAAAATGAACAGAGGAACTAATAAAAAATGAACAGAGGAACTAAAAAAATGAACAGAGGAACTAATATAAAAATGAACAGAGGAACTAATGTAAAAAATGAACATAGGAACTAATGTAAAAAATGAACATAGGAACTAATATGAAAAATGAACAGAGGAACTAATAAAAAATTAACAGAGGAACTAAAAAAATGAACAGAGGAACTAATATAAAAATGAACAGAGGAACTAATATAAAAATGAACAGAGGAACTAATATAAAAAATGAACAGAGGAACTAAAAAAATGAACAGAGGAACTAATATAAAAATGAACAGAGGAACTAATATAAAAAATGAACAGAGGAACTAAAATAAAATGAACAGAGGAACTAATATAAAAAATGAACAGAGGAACTAATGTAAAAAATGAACATAGGAACTAATGTAAAAAATGAACATAGGAACTAATATGAAAAATGAACAGAGGAACTAATAAAAAATGAACAGAGGAACTAAAAAAATGAACAGAGGAACTAATATAAAAATGAACAGAGGAACTAATATAAAAAATGAACAGAGGAACTAAAATAAAATGAACAGAGGAACTAATATAAAAAATGAACAGAGGAACTAATGTAAAAAATGAACAGAGGAACTAATATAAAAATGAACAGAGGAACTAATATAAAAATGAACAGAGGAACTAATATAAAAAATGAACAGAGGAACTAAAATAAAATGAACAGAGGAACTAATATAAAAAATGAACAGAGGAACTAATATAAAAAATGAACAGAGGAACTAATGTAAAACAGAGGAACTAATATAAAAAATGAACAGAGGAAGGAACTAATATAAAAAATGAACAGAGGAACTAATATAAAATGAACAGAGGAACTAATAAAAAATGAACAGAGGAACTAATATAAAAAATTGACAGAGGAACTAATATAAAAAATGAACAGAGGAACTAATATAAAAAATGAACAGAGAAACTAATAAAAATGAACAGATGAACTAATAAAAAATGAACAGAGGAACTAATATAAAAAATTGACAGAGGAACTAATATAAAAAATGAACAGAGGAACTAATAAAAATGAACAGATGAACTAAAGGGACAGGAGGATCCACAGGTTGTAGTTGACAGGTTTGAATCTGAGGATGAAACTAGACAAACTTCATTCTCTATGGTAACAAATAAAATGAGAATAAACTGATGGTGAGTTTCTACAACTTTCAGGTCCACAGGATGGGAGCTACAAAGGAAGCTAGTGGTCTTCTGGAGAGGTTTGAAGGAGGCGGAGCCAGAAACTGGTACTGTGGGAGGAGGAGGAGGCTCTACAACACTGACCACTCACTCTGCAGCACCGTCACAGTGGCCTGAGCTCGGATCCAGGTGGTGGCTGGGTTCTGGTGGAGGTCGTTGCGCCTCGGGTCGTTGCTGGCTCTGCACTCGTACGTCCCGGAGTCATCCAGCATGAGACGCGACACTCCCAACACACTTACAGAGTTCACACCATACGCCGTGTTGATTGACACCCGCCGCCTCCGGGCGCCATCCCACAGCTGCCTGAAAGAGTCCGCTCGGTTGAGCTCCGAGTACCACCACTGGATTTCTGGGGTGGGGTTACCTACTACATCACAGTACAGCTCCAAGGTGTCGCTTGTGAGTTTAGTCTTGGACAAGGGTGATTTCACAAAGCCCGCTGGTGGTGGTGGTGGTTTAAAGAGGCAGGATGTGCAGAAATCAGACAAACCAACAAAGAGGTGAAGGACGGAGAGGCAAAAAATAATAAATGAAAGTTAAATCAGAATCAGAAAATTAGAAATTAGAAAGAAAAAACAAATCGTATTAGAAATGAGAGAACAAGACTTATATTAAAATTAAAAGATTAAAAGATTTATTATTTTGCTTTTTAAATTAACCACAATGTCTGACCTAATTAAATTAAAACTGGTTTGAAAAAAATTGCCATTTTATTGTTTTCTCAGTTTATTTTTAATCCAACTTCATTTTACATGAACAAACTACCAAAACTCAAAGTAACGATCTAGGATTTTAGAAAAACTTTATTTGACTTATTTATCAAACTAAACCAGATCCACAACAAGCTGAACAGGCTGTGATAAATCAGTAATCACATTTATGCTTTTTACAAAAAGAAAAAGAAATGACCCAGGTCTGTCTCAGCCATCATCCCTGCCATTGCAGACAATCTTCATTTCAGATCTGCTGGGCCATCCCTGTCTGCTCTTACTTCATTTGTTCATTTATGACATCATATAAAACCTTTCGCCTGCACTCACATGCAGAGTCCTCCATGAGACCCTGTCATTTTCAACACTTCATGTCTGCTTAAGAAAAGTATCATCATAATTATTCTGCCATGGGTATAGACAAAAAGTACACTTAATTATAACACATCTATCTCTCTCTCTCTCTTAAAGGTCCACTGACATCATCTTACAAATTTGCATGAAATGATAGAAGATATATATATTTTATCATTCCACTATGTTCGTTTTTGCAAACAAAATGATAAATTAATGAAAATTCCTTTCAAACTGAGTCTAAAATTAAAAACCGCTTTTCTCTCTGAAAATTCCGACTACAAGCGAATGCAACATTTGTGACGTAGGAAGGAGAACGTCTTTAGAACGCCCCATATAAATATTCATGGCGAACAAGAAATAAAACAACAAAATTATCAATCTAAGTTAAGATTTGAGCTATTTGTCTTTAGTTTTGGAAGCAGGAAGTTAGATGAGCAGAAACAGCAGGTTCTAATTTAGGTCTGCACCCGTATGTATTTGACTCTTACCTGTTCAGGAAACAGGGAGCTCAGTCCGAGGGGAGGCAGCTTTATTTATTCCATTTTTGACGAAGGTCTTACATCTTTTGGGAAAGTGAAAAGGCTCACTTGTTCACTGATGATATTAGAACACCCAAATGCAACACTAACCGGCATTTTTCAAGTTATACAAAAAAAAAGGCGATCTGGCTGAGAATGAATATGCGTTAATGGCAGACGAAGACTGAAGGTTCTGCTTCCTACGTCACAAATGTTGCATTCGCTTGTAGTCGGAATTTTCAGAGAGAAAAGCTGTTTTTAATTTTAGACTCAGTTTGGAAGGAATTTTCATTATTTTACCATTTTGTTTGCAAAAACGAACATAGTTGAATGATAAAATATATATATCTTCTATCGTTTCATGCAAATTTGTAAGATGATGTCAGTGGACCTTTAAAAGAAAAAGCAAAGTGAGACTCATCAGAACACAGAGGAGGTGGAGGAGGTGGAGGAGGAGGACAGGGAGCTGCAGTCATGAGCAGGTTCTATGAGTGGCATGGCGAGCTTCACATTGAGAGGTTTCTACAATCTGTGCAGCTCTTGGTCCCTGCAGAGTGGGCACATGCTTCTAAACCTCCATCCATTTAAATGGAAGCACCTCCAGCAAAAAAGCAAGGGGGAAAAAAACAGCCAACAAGATCCAGTAGATCTAACAAGGTTGAGTCAGGTCCTCTGGACAAATTATTCTTTATTGAAACGTTTCATCTTTTATCCAAAAGACTTCTTCAGTCTGAGAAGCTGTAGGAAACAGTTTTATAAATAGCACCTTCTCATAGTGGATCAACCAGTTTGCTGCTGACATCCAAAACCAGATGCTCACATGATCAAGGAGGAACATCAGTCTAATAATTGATCATTAGTGACCTGATGGTTGTTTGCTATCCCCAGAGGGATGAATGATGCAATAACAGCATTGTAAGAGGTGGACAGTTGAACCCGGAGGCCTCCACCCCTGTTTAATGATGGACAGTTTTTTTTCACAAAGATGGACTCCTTTACTCCTCTCTCAAACCATCGTTCTTCTCTATCAAGGATGTGAACATCTTCATCCCTGTAAGAGTGACCTCTGACCTGGAGATGAGTGTAGACTGCAGAGTCCTGACCTGATGATGTTGATCTTCTGTGCTGGGCCATCCTTTTGGCCAGTGGCTGTTTAGTTTCTCCAATATAAGACTGATCACAGCCCTCCTGACACTGAACAGCATACACAATTAGGGGTGCACCAATTTCAATTTTCTGGCCGATCACCGATTACCGATTTTTAGAAAGTCTGACCTGCCGATTCCGATTTTGGCCGATACCGATTTTTGGGTGTTAAAAGGTCAAAATGCACCCTAAATTTTCAGGATTTTCCAACCTTTGCTGAGGCAGATAAAATCGGTAGATAAAATCGGCTTCTCATTTAAAGATCGGCCGATCACCGATCTCCCCAAATTAAGGAAATCGGAGCCGATCGATCGGCCGGCCGATTTATCGGTGCATCCCTATACACAATATTACTCTGTTTGTGCCGGGGGACTGGATCTTTGGGATGAACCAGTCTTTGCCGTAATGTATTTTGGGGTTTAAAAGCCACTGGGACGTTGTGTTTAGAGAATAAACGTCTCAATGTCTCTGAAACTCCCGCAACATCTGGAATGACCACTGGTCTGGGTCTGGGTTCCTTCTTTTCACCTGATGGCTGGCTGGAGTCCTGTTTGGGTTTCTTCTCTGCTTTCAGGAAGGCCCAGTTAGGATATCCACATTTCTCTAGAGCCTGTTTTGTGTGTGATTTCTCCTTCTGTCTGGCTCCTGCGTTAGTGGGGACGCTGTCTGCTCTGTGGTACAGAGTCCTGATGACTCCTAACTTGTGCTCCAGAGGGTGATGGGAGTCAAACTGTAAATACTGGTCTGTGTGTGTGGGTTTGCGGTACACCTCAGTTTGCAAATTTCCTCTATCAGAAACTGAGACCTCACAGTCCAAGAAAGCCAACCTGCCATTTCTTACATCTTCTCGTGTGAACTTGATATATTTATCCACAGAGTTGATGTGATCAGTGAAATGTTGGACTTCCTGAGATTTAATTTTAACCCAGGTGTCGTCAACATACCTGAACCAATGACTTGGTGGTGTCTCCAGTTTCTCATATTGTCGCCAACCTGTTCACGGAAGAACTGGAGACCCCATAGCACACCCATGTTTCTGCCTACAATATAGGGCCCATATGTGAAGTAGGTTGACTGCAGGCACAGTTTCAAGAGTTGACACAGTTGCTCTGTGGGAAGAGTCATCCTGCTGCTCAGAGTGGTGTCTAATTTTAACATTAAACAGACCACCTCCGCT
The DNA here is from genome assembly GCA_038048925.1 of Garcialebias charrua. Lineage (NCBI taxonomy): Eukaryota > Metazoa > Chordata > Actinopteri > Cyprinodontiformes > Rivulidae > Garcialebias > Garcialebias charrua. The sequence goes on from JBBPBX010050807.1 coordinate 15,384, forward strand.
GCCACAGGAAGGCACTTAAAGACTGATGTGACATCAAAAGAGACATCACTCTGGCTGTCACTGCAGCTCCTCAGACTGAAGAAGTATTTTGGGTAAAAGACAAAACGTTTCAACAAAGAAAAATCTGTGTATTATTGAGCATGCATCAGGACAAGATGCAGCAGACCAGCAAAAAACAAAAACTTTTCATTTTTAGTCAATATGACAGAGCCCTGCTGCAAAGCTGCTTCCTCCTGACCAGCAGGTCAACAACACATACTGTACGTTCCTGCATCTATAAAAGAAGCAGCAGTGAAGACTGAGGCCGGGGGAAATCGTCAGCCTCAAAGTGCTGAGAGGTGGACACTGTCCCCTCAGATGGACCGGCTGTGTGGACAGGCTTGTCTCTGCAGGCTAGTGTACAGTACGTGTCAGAATGCAGCTCATGTTCAGCTTGATGTTAGTTTAGTTTGGCCCTGCACTTGTGTACATCGCTCATGTGTCTATTTGTCAAGAGTATTAAACAATTTCATCACCAAATTTTATCAATTTAAATCAATCAATTTGAAACATCAATTAAATCAATGTCAACTTATAATTTGTGACAGTAACAAATAAAATGAAAATTAATCTACTGTATTAGCTTTTGATTGTGTGACTGTTTATGACGCATTAAAGTGTTTCCCCTACCATTAATCAAGCGGGGTGCCCCACCCCGTCAACAGAACTGAGCACCCCGCCTACCAAAGCGAACTTGCCCTCCACTCCCACCTGGCACTGACATAGCACTAAGCTAGCAGCACAAAATACAAGCTCACTAGCTAAAAAGTTAAAGGTGCCTCTTCCCTCATGCTGAACACCTCCTGCCCCTGCTCAAAAACTGTTGGTACAAGCTTTGCTCAGACATGTCTCCGTCCCTCCCCATCAAGAAAAATCATGGATGAGATGAGCACCCCGCCATGGCAAGTTAACTAGGGGAAACACTGAACGCTAATGATCAATTTTTCTTACGTATGGTTTTCAGCATCTTTCTCGTCCTGCAGTTTTTGTGCCATTTCAACAAATCATAAATCAAAATGTTCAGCTCTTTCAGGACAATCCTGCTATAACTGTTGGTATTAACTTCAGCGTTTTAAAATGTTTTGCCTTTTCTGACATTTTTTTTTCTCGTAGAAAATGAGTTGAGCTCATTTTACATCATTCACATCTTTGATGTGTTTACTGCTCCTTTCACATTTTGTTCTGCTTCAGCTTCTTTCAGCTTCCTTGTGCCCATTTAAACATTTTTCAGCTAATTTAAGCTGGGGGGGGGGGTTCAGCTGTTTTGTGCTCTTTTCAGATTCTTTCTGCCAACTACAATATTTTTGTGCTTCTAAATTCCTCTTGCTAATTTCAGCTTATTTCAGCAAATTTCAGTTTTTCTGCTATTTCAGCTACTATTTAGCTGTTTTGATGCTAATTTTAGCTTTTTCAGCTAATTCAACATTTTTGCACTCATTTAAACTTTTTGCAGTCTAATTCAGCAAAAATGTGCTCTCCACTTCTTTCAACAAATTTTGGCTAATTTCAGCTTTATTGTTTAGAAATGTCCACTTTTTGATGCTAATTTTTACTTATTTCAGCCTAATTGGGCGCAATTGTGCTTTCTTCTGGTAATTTAAGCTTATTTCTGCCGTTTCAGCTATGTTGCAGCTATTTCTTGCTAATGTATAAACCAAATGTAAATATGTGTTCTTTCTGCTTACTTACCGGTAGGTTTGTGCTTCCATTTCAGCTACGTTTCAGCATGTTGTTAGCTAATTTCAGCTGCTTTTCAGCAAGTTCTTCTGCAATAAGCGCTTACATGGCATTTACACAGAAAATGCTAATTTTCTAGTTTATTTTATATTTTGCACAAATTATGTATCATTTTGAACTTCTGAGGTAGAGAATTTGAAAATACTGAAACCTCAATAGTGAAGAGTACTTCATCGTGACTCTTTATGACAGCATGGGTCACACTTTGTCCAGGATAATTAGGTGATACAAAACTGAGTGCAACG
>JBBPBX010050808.1:0-21512 GCA_038048925.1 Garcialebias charrua
TACAATAATAGCACTGTCTGAAACATGGCTAAATGATGAAAATATGAATAATGCTTATATTGAAGGGTATGATTTTAATCACATGAATAAAATATTAAAAAAGGTGGAAGAATGGCTATATTTATCAACAGTAAATTGGTGAAATGTTGATAATTGTTGATAGAAATATTTTAAAGGACTGATACAACATAAAATATTTTCTGTCAAACACAAAGTTTCCTATTAGACATTTCACCTTTATATATAAAGCACTTATGAGTCAAGATGGCTACTGCGTGCAGACGTTCAGAGGAGCACTCTGCTTCGTGGGAGTCATACATTTATCAAACAATTTCATTTTCAAACTAATGTAACAGATTATTGTCTTACCTTTCGTTGCTTGTGGGAGGGACGGGTTTCTGTTGTCGGTTCTACGGATTGCTGGAGTTGCGGGGCCCGGTTGTCTGGGTGTCGGGTCTGTGGGTGGTGGCTGTTGGGTGGCGGCTGCCTTGGGGGAGATGGTGGGCTGGTGGCTGGGTGTCGGCGTTTGGCTGTTGGGTCGTAGGATTTGGTCGTCTGCGGCGTCTGGTCTGTGGGCTGGTGGCTGGGTGTCGGCGTTTGGCTGTTGGGTCGTAGGATTTGGTCGTCTGCGGCGTCTGGTCTGTGGGCGGTAGCTGCTGGGTGGTGGCTGCCGTGGAGGGGCTGGTGGGCGTCGTGGCTGGGTGTCTGCTTTCGGCCATTGAGTCACGGGGCTGCTCTTGTTGGGACGAGGTGCGGCGGTTTCGAGGACTGTTGTGGAGGCGGTATGTCGTTTTTGGGCTTGTTTTGCTGAGGACGTGAGTTTCCGGTTGGCTGTAGTTAGGTCCGCGTTCCTGCAGGGGGCCGGTAATATAATTGATAACATAATGGAAATGATAATAGAAATAATACCGGTAAATATGAATAAGAAAAACATCGTAATAAGTTGTGTATGTCGATCACCAGGATCAAATACATAATTTTTCACTGATTGATAATAAACCCTGATGCATGCTCAATTACCCAGGTAGAACAATCTAAAAAAGCTAAGTCTGGTCCTTTGGACATTAAAAAAATAAAACAAAACAAAGCAAAAAAAATGAAGAAACGTTTCGTCTTTCGTCCGAAAGACTTCCTCAGTCCGAGTTGCTGTATTCAGCTCAGTCTAGTTTCCCCGATATAAGACTGATCACAGCCCTCCTGACACTGAAGTTTGTGCCGGGGGACTGGATCTTAGGGAAGAACTAGTCGAGAGAACCAGACTTAGCTTTTTAGACAATAAAAATAATACATATGAATGAAAAAAAAATCATAAGAATTTGTGTATATCGATCACCAGGATCAAATACAGAATTATTCACTGATAGAATCCTGGAGTTACTAGTAAAGAGTATAAATTAAAAACTTTTTTGTGTGTGGTGACTTCAATATTGATCTGAGGAATAAGACTGATTAAAATAACATCAGTACATTCCTAAATTCAATGTATATCTATCTATGGATATCTAGTCCAACAAGAATTACAAATCATAGTGTTAAAATAATTAACAATATTTTCACATGGATGAAACCCACAGTTCAAAGTAAACTTTTATTAATTTATTGTATTTAAAAACGGCTGTAAATTAGTAAAGAACTAATAATTCTCATTTTAAACACAATAGGTGCAAAAAATATGAGGTTTGGACACGTCCAGAGGAGGGACAGTGGGTGTACTGGTAGAAGATGGAGATGCAGTTAGAGAGGACAGAGATGGAGGATGTCTCGCTGTGGAGAGGGAAAAGCCAAAAGAAGATAGTTTGTCTTTACTATGATCTAAATCCAACTAAAACTATAAAGTTTAATCACATCAAAAGATGTGAACCGTCCCTTAAGGTCCTCTCTGGATGCAACACCTGGACACATTGAACAGTTTAGACTTGAGAACTGGATTCTTGACAGGCTTTGGGTTAAGTCTGTGAAGTAGTTCAAAGATGGCGGCTGCAAGTGGTCTCTTGTTGCTCATCCATCATTCATGTCTCTGTTAACTGGAGACCGTGTGTCTCCACGTGTCATCGGTCAGTTCTTCTCACCTGAACGTGTGTTGACCTTTTGAAAAGCTCTCTGCGTTCTGAAAGTACTTTCACTAAATCAAACCTGAAGACGAGGCACGGCCTCATCCCAGCATGTCGGGGTTCATTTTATCAGCAGCAGGTGAGACGGGCTTGTTGCCATGGTTACCACCACCCCGATGTGAGACATCAACTTCTCAGAGGCTTTTCATGTTCTGAAAATAAAGGCTGTAGTTTTAAAACCAGTACAAGCCTTGAATGCCAACAGTTTGCTGATGATGATCTGTCGGCTTTTTATAAACTGGTGTGAGTTAATGAAATTTAAATTTATGTAGAAACCAAAACATCTCGGTAGTTTGATGAAGTTTGAAGATTAGTTTAAGCTCAACTCTGAATGTCGCTGAGGTTTGGTCTCAGCTTTTCAGCTGCTGAATCAGTTTTTATAACTCCGTCCTCTCTTCAGCTGCAGGACAGAAAGCACTGGGTCGTTAAACTCTCTAATATACAGACTTGTAAAGCGAGCCCACGTCACCACACCACCACTACTGTGCTTTACAGTAGGAACACCTTTGATGTGCTGGTGTTGTCTGTTAGTCTTATGGTGACGGCTCTTTGAACCACCTCAGTTTGAACAGTTTAAGTCTGAGCTGACTGATGAGCTCATGGCTAGTCTGAGCAGTTTTACATCCACTCCAAACCGTCTCGAACACTATGCAAACTTTGAAATTGCTATAATTTTCAAAAGATGACGTGGACAATGTTGAGGCTCGGAGTGCACCAAATGTAGACAAAAAAAACAATGTTTAAAAAGACGGACACGTTTCTTCTTCCTCCTCTTAAAGCACAGCACTTGCATTTTATTCCACTACAAAAAGAGGCATCTGAAAAGCACCAGTAAAAGCAGAGCGGCGTCCAGCTCCTCTCCGCCACACACTGGAGGTTCAACACGTCGTGACGCATGCAGGCAGGGACGCAGCTCGACTACACCTCTGCAGAAGCGCGGGGGGTCTGACTCGGAGGCTAATTTAAAAACGTTTGACGACGACGAGGGAAAGTGTCCACGGAGAAAACTTTAAAAACCTAAACAAGAGGAACAAACACATCAGTAGATGCACTCAGGACGCTCCTGTTCAGTTCCTGAGTCCAGCATGCAGAGCGGCGTACGACGTGGAAGATGGAGCAGAGCGGCGTGAGCGCAGATTTCTGGAGTAAATCATGACGACTGAGAAATGCAGAACTGAAGATGGTCGCCCAGCTTCCTCCTCCTCCTCAGAGACCGCTGTGAAGGACAGGACCACCCTGATACAATCCTCTGCTTCTTACATTAAACATGAAGATGCCTCCTCCTGTGTATCGTCTCCTCAGGAGCCTAAATGTTCTACGAGCTTCAGGAAGGATAAATAAAATGTGATTGCTTCTTTGCGGATGCAGAGATGAAGATGTTCCGTGGTGGCTCTTCAGGTGGAACTGCATCGCGTTTCGCTCGGTGCGTCGTCACACGTGGCTTTCATAAAACACCTGGCAGGGAGGGCTCTGACTGGCCGGGTTGTCTCCCGCGGCGTCGCTCTGCTCCTCGAGCTGAGCGGGAGGCGGCGGCGGGGACACAGGGGGAGGCGATGAAGGAGGAGATGACGGCGGCGCCTCCGGCAGCTGTGGAAACTCTGCGCCGCAGTAGCCTTCGGTGGCGAGCGGCGGGTGGACCGACGCCTGGATGGCGATGTGCTGCGGCTGGTCCAGAACGGAGGAGTTGTCGGAGTCGGCGGCGGGCGACTCGCTGCGCTCCCTGTCCCTCACCTGCAGGATGGCGAAGGCATCTCTCACCCCGGTGAGAGAGAGTCTGCTCAGCGCGTCGTGGCGCCCCTCGGTGGCGTGCCTGAGGAAGGTGTGCCTCATCTCCTCCACGCCGACCACCTCCAGGATCTCCTCCATGAAGGTGCGGCAGTTCATGATGAGCGGCGGCAGCGGGATGCTGCGAGCCAGCTCCTCGATGTAGCGGGCGAACTCCATGGTCTTGAACTGCGTGACCTTGGCCAGCTCCAGGGTCTTGGCCGACGTGATGATGGGGATCCTCTTGGCGATCTCGAAGGCCTTCTGGAGCTTCTCCGCACCCTCGGTGCGGAAGAACTCGTTGATGGCCTTCTCCGTCTTCTTCAGGTGGCTGCTCATCATGCAGAGGCGTGTGACGTTCAGGATCATGATGATGGTGAAGGTCACCAGGCACACCACCATGTAGTAGATGCCCATGTCGCCTTTGGTGAACACCACCCGGAGGGTCACCGTGCAGTTGGAGCTGCCGTGGACGTTGGACGCCATGCAGGTGTACTTCCCACGATCTGAAAACTCAATGCTGGTGATGTTGAGCACGTTGTCGTCCAGCAGCCACCATTTCCCACCTGCGGACACACACACAACCATAAAATGTCAAAAACTGACTGAACCACTGAAGGTGACCTCTTTTATTGTCACGTTCATAAAACACTTTTTAATCAGACGACTGAGACGCCTTCCTGCAGCCGACTTGGCACCAGCAAGTCCCAGGACGCCCACATGTCGTGTCCTTGAGCAAGACCCCCAACTGCTTACTGCTCCACCTGTGTGTATCTCACATGTGATGGGTTAAATGCAGAGAACTCATATAGAGAACTTAAAAAACACTTTCACTTTCCTGTGTCTGTGATTTATGAGGTGGAATGGAGGTTAAAGGTCACCCCCTGCTGTTACTCCTCTGATCCACCAAGTGAGGTAGTCACAGAACCCAGAAGGATGGTGTGTGTGTAAGGGTAAGTGGACTCTGTGCTCAATGTCAGCGTGACTACATTATACTCTAAATCCTCCTATGGTTGGATGAACGCTGGATGGGTCCGTCTCAGTTGGTGCATAAATAATCATCCAGAGGCAGCTTTAAAGGCGCTCATCTTCACGACCATGACTTTAAATCAACCGGTTCATCAAAACCGGTACGATTGTAAATATCCTCCATTTATAAGAGTTCCTGCAGTAATTTGGGTGAATTTGTTTTCAATTCTTGAGACTTCTTCTTTCGGCATCTACTTCTGTAGTGGTTAGGGCGTTTGACTTGGGACCCGAAGGACGTGGGTTCGCGTCCCGGACGCTACACATCTTGGGGTGTCTATGAGTGCACACCTATTTCTCCAGCTCCCCGAGCGCCTTCTATGGCTGCTCACTGCACCACCTGGTAGGTGGTTGGGTTAAATGCAGAGACGAATTTCGTCTGTGTATGGGAAACATACGCAGATGACAAGATTAGACAATTATTATTATTATTATTATTATTATCACCCTATCTGACACTCTCTTCACATCTACTACATTCTTTGCCAACTCCTCCTTCAGGACCACCCCTACTCCATTTCTCTTTCTATCCACACCATGGTAAAACAGTTTGAACCCTGCTCCAATGCTGCGAGCCTTGCTGCCCTTCCACTTGGTCTCTTGGACACATAAAACATCTACCTTCCTTCTCTGCATCATGTCAGCCAGCTCTCTACCTTTGCCTGTCATTGTCCCCACATTTAGAGTTGCAACCCTCAGTCCTACATTCTTCACTTTCCTCCTCTCCCTCTGTCTCCTGACACGTTTCCCTCCTCGGGGTCTTCGACTAACAGTAGTGCAATTTCCACCGGCACCCTGTTTGTCAACAGCACCGGTGGTGGTCGTTGTTAACCCGGGCCTCGACCGATCCGGTATGGTTTCACTTTGATGAACTCACATTAAGAGTTTTGGCAAAAGTGTTTTACATCAGATGACACAACCCTCACCATTTACCCGGGCTTGGCACCAGCACGAGAGATACACTGGCTTATGCTCCCTAGTAGCCTGGTTGTAACCAGACCCTGTCCTTCACTTCGCTTCGTACTAGGGTCTGGACTTTTCCCATAGAGAAACGTTTCTTGCTGGAGGCGTGGCCTCTGCTTAGGAACAAAACCATTGGATATTTTGAACAGGGAAAGCATTCTGCTCCCTCCCCTCAGAGCCACCCCCCGTGCACTGGTGAACTTGACAACTGCTCCGCCCCCTGCTCCAGGAGTCCTGCAGCTTTTCTCTCGCTGCACAAACTCAGTGTTTATATGTTATAAAACGTTTTAATACAATAAAATCAAACCATGGATCGCTGGTCCAGCTCACCAAAAGACCAGAAAATCTGCAGGGACTCGGTCAGCAACTAAAACCCGAGTTTAATTCTCGTGACAACCTGAGGCATTTCCGTGTTCATTTTACTCAGCAGGAGGGTGGAGGAGAAGGAGGACGAGGGAGCGATTACTTAACTTTTGGGGGAAAAAAACAAAAGAAAACTCCAGATAAGGGATTAAGCATGGGAAATTAATAAATTTGTGTCACATATAAAACAGTTCTGCATCGCTTTGAATGATGCCGTGCTGGTGAACTTGACAGCTGCTCCGCCTCTTGCAGCTCTCGCTGCGCAAATTCTGTGTTTATATAAAACGTTCAATAAAATCAAACCATGGATCGCTGGTCCAGCTCACCAAAACACCAGAAAATCTGATGGGACTCGGTCAGCAACTAAAACCCGAGTTTAATTCTCGTGACAACCTGAGGCATTTCCGTGTTCATTTTACTCAGCAGGAAGGTGGAGGAGAAGGAGGACGAGGGAGCGATTACTTAACTTTTGGGGGAAAAAAAACAAAAGAAAACTCCAGATAAGGGATTAAGAAGGGGAAATTAATAAATTTGTGTCACATATAAACCAGTTCTGCATCGCTTTGAATGAGAACATGCGCTGCTCGCTGACTGAGCGCTGGCAGAGCCCTTTTATAGGACGCTGCGCGCTGGGACTGGTGGGGGCGTGGGTTAGGGTCCAAAACTCCGCCCCTTCTGTTCTCTGATTGGTCCGAACAAAAATCTACCGGAGAAATCCTAGTGGGTGGGTAAAGTCCCAGACTGTGCAGTGAAGGGAAATGAGAATTGAGCGGAGCTGTGCAGGAAGGCGAGGGCCAGGCTAGCTCCCTAGTGGCTGGTTTTCCATTCTTGGGACTAACAGTGAAAACAACTGAGTTAAAACAGTATTTTGAAGGTACAGTATACTAAGTTGGGTAATAAAATTATTTAGTTTACTACAACGTGCTTTTGCAGTCAGGATCAGTCAAAAGGCGACTGACCCTGGAGTCTAATTTTAAAGCCTGAAAATCCTCTTTATGAATTTGTATCGATGCTCAGCGGTGTCAGTAAATCCAGTCAGAATCCAGCGCAAAACGATCAATAAAGCACCGTACTGATTATTATCAGTCAAAAATAAATAAATAAAGCCCCCTTATCGCCTCGATGAGAGCTGATTCAGAACCAGAACAAACAATCTGGCCACAGGAGGTTCAGCACCTGTTTGAACACCTGTCCAACTGGTGGTGACGCCCGCTCAAGTGCAAACAACTTTACAAGAACGCTCGTACTGTGTGTGTGTTTAAAGATGAGCGCAGCTACATTTCACCTGCAGGCTCTGAGGATTTGATTAAAACAACAAGTCAGTCAGTTGTTACTGGAGAAGCTTCATCCAGTGGTTTTTGTTTTAAGGGAACAGAAACCCGTCCCACGTCTCTGCCATCTGATCCAGTCCGTCTAATTACTGGACCAGTCCCAGTGAAGGTTCTCCTTTCTGGCTCTAATGACCCTGCAGAGACAAGAAGTCCTCCAGTACACAGAGTACAACAACAAACTCATGTACGGTACGTGCTGCAAACCAGATGGAAACTGTTCACAGGTGAGCCTCGAGGTGGAGTCAGGAGGTCTGATGATCCTCAGATGATTTACTGCAGCTTCTCACACCGTGCTAGAGTTCATCATGAAGTATGACACCCACCACCAACATGCATCTTCTCTAGCTTTGCTGGAGAATTCCTCTGGAGGCTCTGAGGGCAGATAGTGTTTCTGCCCATGTGTTTGTATGTCATGTTAGTAAAATATCTTATGGACCAGTAGACAGATTTTGATGAAACTTGCAAGACATTTTCTCTTCATGTACAACTAACTTTTAAAGTCAAGCCTGTTTAAGATGGCTGCCGCAGCTAAGGAGCCTTGGCGAACACAAAATGGCTATAAGGCAGTCAGTTTGACATTTGAGCTAAAGGTCAATGTGGTGGTAGCTGAAGGTCATCCCCTAAGATCTGTTTCTAAATCTTTGACATTCACAATTACAGTCAACTTTGCCTGTCTGTTAGCGAAATATACTTTGGGCCACTGAATTCAAGGTTCATTGTCATCCACATCACAGGTGGTACATGAGGTGGAATGAAATTGTGTACACAAGGTCCCTGTTACACTCGAAAATAGCAAAAATGGAAAGTAAAAAAAGAAACGGTATACTAGGATCTAAGATATATGCTAAATACTAATAATGCAAAAATAATATGGTATATTAAACAGCAGCCTGAACATGAGTCTGTAGTGAGCAGATGTTATGAATACGTCCAACAGAATAAACTCCAACGAACCTGATGCAATATACTTGGACCAGCTCTACACCCTCAGCAGGGTCCTGGAGGGTGCGTGGGAGTTTGCCCAACCAGTTACATGTGCTTTGTGGACTTGGAGAAGGCATTCGACCGCGTCCCTCGGGGGGTTCTGTGGGGGGTACTCCGGGAGTATGGGGTACCAGGCCCATTGATATGGGCTGTTAGGTCCCTGTACGACCGGTGTCAGAGCTTGGTCCGCATTGCCGGCAGTAAGTCAGGCTCGTTTCCGGTGAGAGTTGGACTCCGCCAAGGTTGCCCTTTGTCACCGATTCTGTTCATAACTTTTATGGACAGAATTTCTAGGCGCAGCCAAGGTGTTGAGAGGATCCGTTTTGGTGACCTTAGAATCGCTTCTCTGTTTTTTGCAGATGATGTGGTCCTACTGGCTTCATCAGTTCGTGATTTACAACTTTCACTGGAGCGGTTTGCAGCCGAGTGTGATGCGGCCGGGATGAGGATCAGTTCCTCCAAATCCGAGGCCATGGTCTTGAGCCGGAAAAGGGTAGCATGCCCTCTCCGGGTCGGGGAGGAGGTCCTGCCCCAAGTGGAGGAGTTTAAGTATCTCGGGATCTTGTTCACGAATGAGGGAAAACTGGAGCGTGAGATCGATAGGCGGATAGGTGCAGCGTCCGCAGTGAAGCGGGCGCTGTACCGGTCTGTCGTGGTGAAGAGAGAGCTGAGTCAAAAGGCAAAGCTCTCAATTTACCGATCGATCTACGTTCCCACCCTCATCTATGGTCATGAGCTTTGGGTTATGACCGAAAGAACAAGATCTCGGATACAAGCGGCTGAAATGAGTTTTCTCCGCAGGGTGTCTGGACTCTCCCTTAGAGATAGGGTGAGAAGCTCAGTCATCCGGGAGGGACTCGGAGTAGAGCCGCTGCTTCTCCACATCGAGAGGAGCCAGTTGAGGTGGCTCGGGCATCTGGTTAGGATGCCTCCTGGACGCCTCCCTGGTGAGGTGTTCCGGGCATGTCCCACCGGGAGGAGACCCAGAGGAAGACCCAGGACACGCTGGAGGGACTATGTTTCTCGGCTGGCCTGGGAACGCCTTGGGATTCCCCCAGAGGAGCTGCTCCAAGTGGCTGGGGAGAGGGAAGTCTGGGCCTCCCTACTTAGGCTGCTACCCCCGCGACCCGACCCCGGATAAGCGGAAGAAAATGGATGGATGGATGGATGGATGGATGGAACCTGATGCAACTGATTGAACGTTTGGAGCGAACCCTGTTCAAGATGGCCGCCGCAGCCAACACAAAAATGGCTGTAACTGTGTCAGTTTTACAAATACTTTGCTTCGATCGTTGTGTGGTAGCAGCTGAGCACCATCCCCATCACACTGTGAACGCTAACGGATCTCACGAGATCCCCCCATCATCAAATCGTTTACAGTATAAGGTTTGACTAAAACACTGTCAGCATTAGATGATCTTAGTTTAAAACTCTGGCGTGAACGGCAGCGGCTGATTTCTTATAGGGATTAATTTATAGTGAATTAAAAATCAACTCCTACCATTGGATAACTAGAGGATGCATTGGTCATGTGACGTCATGACTCGCTGGAAGGATGTGGAGCCTCTGGACCTGGCTTTGTCGGTATCTACAACAATGCTAACAGTAAGTGCTGAGCATGTAAAAAATATTAATGATATTAATCTAATATTAGAAGGCATATATATATACTGTGTGTGTGTATATATATATGAGGGTATATATATATATATATATATATATATATATATATATATATATATATATATATATATATATATATATAAATGCCACAAAGCAAAACATCTCATTTCACAGGTCAGCAGATTTTATCTTATCTACCTGGATGTGATCAGACATCTAATTTTTGCAGGCTAATAAAGTAACAGTTTAAAATTAGCCTATAAATCTGATGTAATCTCTGTTAATTATTGAATTGGATAATAAATATTAGCTTCTGTGTCAGATATTGTTATACACAGTGTAGCACTACAATGGATCATGCTACAATTTAGTACAAATTATTAAATAGTACAACCTTTTTATTGCCTCTGATTTAAGCAATGTTTACAGTGTAAAATAATATTACAGTAATCCCTCGTTTATCGCAGGTGTTAAGGGCCATGCCCGCCAGTGATAAATGAAAAACTGCCAACTAGGGATAGAGTAGTCCAAGTTCAAGTTCAGTAAACTTTGTCATGACATGTGCCAGGCTGTAATCACACTCATCACCTGTTACTCCCAATCTCCCTCCTTAAATACACAATTTAAATTTAAATACTGTAACATTTTAAATAAACAATCCATGCAGCGTGGATTGTGTACTGAAGAGAAGCACAACAGGAGAGCAAAGGGTTAACTCTTCACGCAGCTGCAGCACAGAACAGAAATGTTCTTCTTGATCAATTACACTTCAACAACTGAACATAGACGTTCTAAAATAATTTAAAATAACGTAACACTTTTATTTTGTGATTATGATTTTTATGACGTGACACTTGAATTTTAAGTTGGAAGACAAAAGTCGATCGGTGCCGTTGGACAACAAAGGGTTAACCCTTCGCAAAGCTGCAGCAGGAGAAATGTTGCAGAGAAGGAGATCAGCTGATCGGCTGCAGGAGGGAGCTTCCCCCTTCACTTGTGGGCTGCACACATGGTGCTAAATCATTTAAAATTATTTATTTTAAATGAACAATCCATGGTTCATCCATCAGCTAATTGTGTCATGTCCAATCTTACTTTGAAAAACTGATATAGCAAATCTTCAAAAAACAAACGGCGAAGTAGCGAGGGACTACTGTATTTTTTGTCAGTTTTAAGAAAATCGCTTTGAGTAAGTTGCAGCTGAGGTGGTTGGCAGCTACTGGTGGACAATAATTTGGTAACTTGACGCTTTCTTTTCACTCTGTTCGATTCCCTTTTAGGTGCAGCTTTACAGCTTGGAGCAGGGACCATGCTTCGGTTCTACCGTCCTGCTGAAAACTTCCAGCCGAGAGAGAAACCGCAGGTAGAGCCGATACCAAAAACATCCACAAACAGGTTTTGGAGTATACTTTTTTTTTTCTTTGCGAAAGCCTTCACTAGATGCAGTAAATGCCAATAGGTATTATATACACGGTTGCCTTCAGCTTAAACCTTGCTTAGCTTGACCAGATTCTGCTTTGGTGTAATAATAATGTACGGTTAGTTTCTTTGCATACTTTTTCTTTAAAGTTGAGCTTATTCTTTTATTTGTACTAATTGGCTTATAAAATGGCAACAAACCTGAATTTCATGACAGAAAATCCTTCTGCTCTTGTTGAAAGGATTATGATGCTGTACATTTTTTTCTTTTGTTTTTATAAACGTGTGTAAATGTTTGGATTATTTTAGTTTATAAGGAAGCAATGTGCAAATGTACTTTTGATCCCAATTTTGATGCAGCCATTGGTCTGTGTTCAGGGCTGTGTAGCAAAACACACTACCTGGCCAAGAAAAAAAGTCACCACCTGGATTTAACTAAGCAACGAGCCTCCTATTGGATAATTACTGCATGGACAATTATCTTTCAGCTGCAACAAGTTATTTAACCACAACTGGTGCAATGAGTTGCTTCTCGTTTAAACAACCATGTTGAAAGACACATGGCATGGTCATGGAAAATATGTCGGCCTGTTTGAGAAGGGTCAAATCATTGGCATCAAGCAGAGAAAACATCTAAGGAGATTGAAGAAACCACTAAAACTGGGTTAAGAACTGTCCAACGCATTATTAAAAACTGGAAGGATAGTTGGGACCCATCGTCTTCGAGGAAGAATTGTGGCTGGAAAAAAACCCTGAATGATCGTGATCGACGATCACTTAAACGTTTGGTGAAATTAAATGGAAGAAAAACATCAGCACTCAGAGCATTGTTTAATAGTGAAAGTAAGAACATTTCCACATGTACAATGTGAAGGGAACTCAAGGGATTGGGACTGAACAGCTGTGTAGCCTTAAGAAACCACTAATCGGTGAAATCAAAAAAGGCGTTCAATACAGAATCAACTGGACTTTATTTGTTGCAGAAAACGTTTCGACCAGACACATTAACTCTGTTGATAACAACATCAAGTTCACCAGAGAGGATGCTAACGACAATAAGCTTCCTTTTTTGGACTGTTTGGTGCATATGGAGGAGAGATGACAGTCTCAACATTGAAGTTTACAGAAAACCAACCCACACAGACCAATATCTCCTGTTCGACTCTCACCATCCACTGGAGCACAAACTTTCTGTCATCAGAACTTTACAGCATCGGGCAGAACACATCCCCACAAGGACAGAAGGGAAGGAAAAGGAACAGAAACACATCAAAAAATCTCTGCAAACATGTGGATATCCCAACTGGGCTTTTGTCAAGTCAGCAAGGAAATCTGTTAAACACAATAATGAACAGAAAAAGTCTAACAGACGGAAAAACATTGTCATTCCTTATGTTGCTGGAGTCTCAGAGAATTTCAGAAGGATTTTCAACAAACACAACATCCCAGTACATTTCAAACCTAGCAGGACGCTCAGACAGAGGCTGGTCCACCCTAAGGACCAAACCCCCACACACAAACAGAGTGGTGTGGTTTATGCAGTCCAGTGCAGCGAAGTCTGCTCAGACCGCTACATCGGAGAAACTAAGCAACCTATCCACAAAAGAATGTCCCAACACAGGAGAGCAACCTCCTCTGGACAAAACTCAGCTGTTCACCTCCACCTCACGGACAAGGGTCACTCATTTGAGGACCAGAATGTTCAAATTTTGGACCGAGAGCACAGATGGTTTGAGAGGGGGGTGAAGGAAGCCGTTTATGTGAAGAGAGAAAAACCTTCTCTTAACAGAGGAGGTCTGAGATTTCAACTTTCTAATGCCTGGTCCCCACTGCACAACTCGAAACGCGCCTGCCGTCCCCTTTTGGCCGCTTGTCACGGTCCCACTGAGCCACTGAAGACCGTCTGATGACGCGCACTAGGGGGTGGCAGAGGGAGGGGTCTCTAGCTCGTTTTCCGGGTTCAGTTGTTGTGTTAACTGCACCTCCGACGGTCTTTGATGAGATTAAAACGTTTTTTTAATGTTTGGGGTGATCTACACTGGAGAGAACAGCAGCCTGTCAGCAGCAACTGTAAAAATGTCACGTTTCTTACCGGAGTTTGGTTCCAATTCATGGAGGCTCGATCCGGTAAGTTTAAAAAGTCCAAAAAAAGTCCCGTTGTGGTTGTGTAATCAGATACTACTGCTTTACATTTATTACTACTGTTTACATTTACACTACTTTTATCTACACTACTGCAGATACATATACAGCATTCTCTGACTAGCCTTATCTAAGGATGCCAAATGTGCCTTATGTGCCTCACTGCATATGCCACTTTGCCTCTATACCAACATCAACTACCTCATACATATACTGTGTACATTAACTTATATGCTGCTGTGCCACTCTTTGCAAATGTCAATGCTAGAACCTTCAGTTTATTTTATAGATATACTTTTTATACTACTATGCAAAAACTCAGGACAGTATTACACTTTTATTATTTCATTTTATGCTTATGTTCATTGGGTGTTTGGTGTTTCAGGGGTGTTTGGTGTTTCAGTGTTGGTGTAAATTTTCATACTTTTATACTATTATGAAAAAACTCAGGACAGTGTTACACTTTTACTATTTTATGCTTATGTTTATTAAATGTTTTAGTGTTTAGAATGGTTATTGTTGCACCGAGGGACTGAGAGAAACGCAATTTCGGTCCTGTGTATGTCCTGTACATATTGCAGTTCTGACAATAAAGTTGACTTTGACTTTTGACTTTGAGATAGCAGAGGCTCTCCCGAATGTTTGCTGGACGCGTCGAGCCACCAGAGATCGAATTTTCTGGCGTTGGCAGTTCGACGCCTAGGTTGATTTGGACACGCGCGTGCGTGGAAAAGGAACTGCAGGCTGCCGCCGCGCCGCTTCGATCACTCGAATCGCGCCGCTTCCCGGTTCGCCGTGACTCCACGCGTCTCCTCATAGACTTTGAATGTAAACCGGCCGCTTCAGCCGCCCGACACCGGGGCAGTGGGTACCAGGCATAAGACTTATATTGTAACTCGGTTTTGGATTTGATTCCGAAACGTTTTACACCGGATGGGAGCAGAGATGTCTTGTCTGTAAATTAGACTAACAAAGTTCTCTGAGCAGCCTCTGTTGTTGTTTGGGAGGTGTTTTTTGTCAATTTACATACAGTTTTGTGTCTTCTACCAGAGACCTCAAGGGAACCCCCTACTGTTAAGGTGTGATCTTTCAATTTACATGTATGTGTTACAAACCCCCTTCTGTTAAGCTGTGATGTGTTGTTTTGTCAATTTAAATAGAATAGGCATGTTATCTCAGGTATGGTGTGGGGTTATTTCAGTTTCCAATTTCATATGTTCATTCAGAATTGAAAAAGACTTCTGGACAGAAGTCGAAATGTTTTCTGCAACAAATAAAGTCCAGTTGATTCTGTATTGAACGCCTTTTTTGATTTTATCATGTCCTGGACGACTAAGAATCTTCACCAGCACACTAATCAGTGAGGCTAACTGGGGGAAAAAAGGCTTCAATTTGCTAGGGAGCATAAAGATTGGACTCTGGAGCAATGGAAGAAGGTCATGTGGTCTGAGTCCAGATTTACCCTGTTCCAGAGTGATGGGTGCATCAGGGTAAGAAGAGAGGCAGGTGAAGTGATGCACCCATCATGCCTAGTGTCTAGTCATCAATGCAAGAAGTTGGTGAAAAATTAATGCAACATTGGATGGATATAGATCTTGCAGAAGCTTCTCGAAACAATGCCACACAGAATGCATGATGTAATCAAAGCTAAAGGTGGTCTAACAAAATATTAGTGACCTTTTTATTTTTGGTCAGGCAGTGGCGTTTGTGAGCAACCTCTAAAGGGCTTAAATGGCACAAATGTTAAGTGGTTTATTCCTTATTGCCGGTGCTTTTTGTTCATTTACTAAGGACATTTTATGTATCTATGCATAAATGCATGGCATGCATCTGTAGCAAGAATTTTTTTTTTTTTACCCTTTCAATGAAATACAGTCATTTTATTTATTTCTGACACGATTCATGCGGAGCTAAAATTTATTGACGAGCTTTAAGAGCGATCGCAGCCGAAGACAAATTACCAGAGCTATTTTTTACTCACATTTACAACTGGAGCTGAGTTTAAACGTATAAAAAACTCTTTAAGTAAAACTGAAAACCGTTTACAGTAAATAGGCTCTGTGTTTGGTCTGCCATCAATAAACTGGGGAAATCGTTCCAGCTGAAACGAGTCATCACGAGAGACGAGCTTTCATTCCGGAGTTTAAACACGGCTCATAAATGAGATTGCAAAGTATTGTTTGTCGTAGTACGGGGGAAAAATATAAATCTAGGTTGTACAACCAGAACCAGATTACCGGTATGTAAAGTTAACTGTAAAGTTAAAGCTATGAAGTGGAATATGATTGAATAAAAATGTTAAGACTGCTTTAATCACATTCTACGAATTTTTAGAGAAGGTTCATCCATTTTGAATTAAAGGACCTTTTGTTCACTTTTGTATCCATACACCGACATCCTGTACTTCTAATCTTCTTTGAGCTCTGTTTTTGAAATTGGCTTTAAAGCTGCAGTATGTAGCTTTTTTTATGAACATATTTCTTCACTCTGTCACTACCTCCTGACAGACTGATGTTAGCCAGGTAATCTCTGAAAAAAAATTAAAAAAAATATTGTCCCCTTGCTTCTCCAGGTGGTAAATAAGCATTTCTAAAAAGAAAAGGTGACCCGCCATTTTCCAGCCAATAAAAACAGAGTTTGTAACCAGCCAATAAAAACAGAGCTTGAATTTGAATCAGCCAATAAAAACAGAGCTTGAATTTGAAATTCAACAGACCACAAGGGGGCAGAGCCACATATGGCTCTGAGGGGGAGGGATCAGAATGCTTTGCCTGTTGAAAATATTTCTAACTGCTGCAGTTCTACAGAAACTGCATACTGAACCTTTAATGTAGCAAAGAGCAGCGCAGGCTTTCAGTCCTCTGTGCTTTCAAAAAGTCCATAGCATGAATTTTTTAACGTCTATTCTAAATGAGGGCTTCAAGACTTCCACATTGGCTCAGTCTAGTCCTGGAACAGGCAAAACAATCACTTTCTGTTTTTTATTTAGTTGACACTTCCAAGTTTTTTTTGTCCTTACTGGTTAATTACAACCAATCTTAGACATTGACGTAAAAAGCTCATTGAAACTTGCAGAAGGCAAAGTATGATTTGCATTGTAGCTATTTTTATTCCGATCCATCTCAGGCAGTTCTCTTTTCTGAGACGGTTTATTTTATTTTATTTTATTTCCTATTCCGTTATCTGCAGAGAGAGCTGCTGTCTGCCTCCTGTCCATCTTTGACTGACTTGTCCAAATCTACGGAGAATCCGTCCGTGGCGATGCTTCAACATTCAGGGTAAAACGTCTAACTCTTTGCACTCTGACTCTAACTGCCTCGTCTGCCTCAGTCTCCACAATCCCTGCTTATTGAGTACCATTCATCAGGTATGTAGAGCAAATCAAAGCCATAAATCACTGCAGCATTTATTTGAGGAATGGGAATGTAAAATAAAGCTGTTCTGTAGTGCTTCATGCTGAGTGAGAATCACATCGGGCAAGCCTCCTGCGTCTGAGGACGTGTCCCAAATCACCTCTAGTTCACAAGGTAGTGCACAGCCCAGTGTGCAGTTCCCACAAATACTGTGGTGTACTTCAAGTTCTGCTTCCCAGCAAATTCCCCTAAAGCAGTGATTGTTTAAAAAAATCATTTGTACTTTGCTGAACTTGCAGTAATTCTCATGGCTCAAGTGCTTTTCTGCTTTTAAGTCTAATAAACCCCTAACATAATGAATTAGTGGAAGGGTTTGAAGGTTATAAAGTACCGGTATATGTGATCAGTTTATTGATGGGAACTTGGTGTTGGCAGTTTAAATGTCATGCCAAATGCACGATTGTGGAAGTTATGTGGATATTTTGGTAAAAGGCAGATGTTTGTAGATCCAGTAGAGCCATAAAGTGACTAGTGCTCCTGATGATCACCGTTCCAAAGAAAACTGTCCTTGATTTGATCTTATGTTACAATTGCACACAGTCTTAGAAAAGATGGATTATTTTACAATTTTACAAATCTTATGATATTTTGAGTTGGTCTCAACTTGTGAATTGATGTCAGTGTATATCCTGATTCATGCGCAATAATACAGGGAAAAAAAACCTCATTGGGTCCTCTGGATGGTTTCTTTATGATGAAACATTTCGTCTTTTGCCCAGAAGACTTAATCAGTCCAAGGGTCCAAGTACATATTTACATACAGGGGTTGACATAAGTGGTTTCAGTTTGTCCGAGACAACTTGTTATTTATTTATCTCTGCATCCAGATCTTTCCTCGATGTTTAATAGACAAACAAGTGAAATAGACACGGATTAAAGTTCTGTCAATACTTTTTGTATTAATATTAAAAATACTTGGAGCTTCATCATTGTACAGACATGAAACTTGTATGTGATCAAACTCCAGGTCCAAGAGTTCATTGTGGCGGGAGCGCGCAGCCTGTTTTGAGTGTCTCAAACTGTGAGAGAGGCTGCATCTGCTGCTTTAGTTCTAATCCTTAAACAATACATGTATTGCTGTTAGAATATTTACATGCCCCAGATCATTATCGTGTCTCAGCTTAACTTCAATTTATCCCCCAAACTTACGAACATCTCTTTGTGAGTCAGTTTCAGGTGTTTGTGGTTTATCATAAACATAAATATCTGCAAAATTCAGTTCTACAGTGTTTTAGCAACACTGTGTTGTAGCTGGATGTGTAAAAGCTCTGTAAAAGTCTGCCTTTCAGTAGCTTGAAAATCCCAAGCAGTCCACAAAAATGGCCGTCTTAAGAACATTGCATATAGTAAACTTTGTATATAATACTTGAAAATGTAAGTTTTTGTTTTGCCTTTTTATTATAAAGGTTATGGCCAAACAAAAACCAAACAAACACACAAAAAAAGGGTATCTGGTTGCCGGACAACCTGGAATATTTAATTTAAGTCTGCCCCTGTTTCACAGATCGTAGGCAATTTTTTTTTAACCTGCTGGTGAGCAAGAACGCTTCAGACATTTTGTAGTATACCAAAGTCCATGCTCAATAATCCAGGTATAAAATCCAACAATCATCAGTCGGGTCATCTGGACGGTTTCTTTTTTTGTGCTGAGATGGTTCGCCCTCCATCCGAACGGCTTCTTCAGTCTGAGGAAATGTGAAACTTAACTACTTCTCCCCAACAGCTTACTCCAAAGTGTGGGAAAAAAAAGTTATGTTGGTGCTAAGATGGCCTTGCCCGCCCTCTCCCTCGTCGACAGTCATGGCAAACTGGTTCAAAACTTATAGTATAATTGTGCAACTTTGTCTCAAGTATGAGCGGGTGGAAAACATCATAATACTGTACTCCTTAACATTTCTTCCTAAACTGGCTTTGTTTCAGGTTGGAACTGGGAAATCACAAATTTATCAATATTGCATTCTCAATTTTGAAAGATATTAAACTCGGACATGAAATTCTTGCAAAAAATACAACTGTAGCCATTGGACCCCCCCCCCCCCACACACACACACACACACACACACACACACACAGGTTTGTTTTACTATCTTTGTGGGGCCATTGCATTGACTTCCATTCATTTTTCATTCATTTCTATAGCCTAACCCTGACCTTTACCCTAAACCTAACCATTACCAATGCATACCTAAACCTAACCTTAACACATCCTCAATTCACACCTTAGTCCTAAACCTAACCCCTAACCCACCAACGGGACTTCTTCTTATGGGGCCCGGGCTTTGGGCCCCATAAGAGTTGGGCCTCACAATTTGGTAAAACTCAGAAAACTGGGCCTTACAACGTAGCATAAACAAGGGCACACACACACACACACACACTCTTTTAAAGCTGCTGTCTGCGATTTCTGTATGACCAAAAAACTTAGAAAAATTTTGAACAGGGAAAGCATTCTGGTCCCTCCCCCTCAGAGCCATATATGGCTGCTCCCCCGTGCTCTGCTGAACTTGAGATCAGCTCCGCCTCCGCTGTCAGCTGCTGTCTGAGCCGCTGCATATTCTGTGTTTATATGCTAATAAAACGTTCTAAAAAAATAAAATAAAACCATGGAGCGCTGTTCCAGCACTCCAGAACACCAGAAAATCTGCAGGGACTGGAGCAGCCACGTAAAACCTGAGTTTAATTCGCTTGTGACAACCTCAGTCATTTCCTCATTCAATGCACTCAGCGGAAGGAGAGGAGAGGAGTGAGCGATCACTTGACTTTTGGCAAAAAAACAAAAGAATAGTCCAGATAAGGGATGAAGAAGGGGAATTTAATACATTTGTGTCACATATAAAACAGTCCTGCATCGCTTTGCAATAATTTCAACGAGAACCTGCGCAGCCGCTCCGGGCTCGCAGGCGGGGGCGTGGGTTGGGGGGGTGGCGTGGGTTAGAAGAGAGTCAGAGTCAGAGAGTCTTTATTGTCATTTGCACCGCATGTGGTACATGTGATGAAAACGAGATTATGTACACGGGGTCCCAGTTACATCCAACAACAAATGCAAGAGAAAAACAGTAATAACATCTAGAATTAACTAAGAGAAACATCAACTAGTAATACACTAAGCCCTAAAGTAGTGGAAAAACATCATTATAAACAGCAGCACGAACATGAGTCTGTATGAGCAGATGGTCACAGATGAACACAGCAACAAGAAAACAGATCAGCATCAGCATGATGTGATATTTTGCAGTGTTTATTCTTATTATTTATTTATTCATGAGTCTAACAGCCTCAGGGTAGAAGCTGTTCCTCAGTCTAGTGGTTCTACATTTGATGCTCCTCAACCTCCGTCCTGAGGGGAGTGGGGCAAAGAGTGAGTGTGCTGGGTGAGTGAGGTCTTTCATGATGCAGGTGGCTCTTTTCCTGCATCTGGAGGTGTAAATGTCTGTGATGGTGGGGGAAGCGTGAGAAGTTAGAAGCTCTGTTTTTATTGGCTGGTTAACCGTGGGGTGCTTTAGTTTTTATAAATGCTTTTATTACCACCGGGAGACGCCAGAGGACTATAGTTTTTTTCAGAGATTACCTGTCAAACATCTATCTATCATTAAATAGTGGCAGAGTGAAGAAATATGTTTAAAAAATAACTAACATACTGATCCTTTAAGCCCAGTTGGCACATGTAATGTTAACATTGTTGTGCCATGTGGGTTTATCGCAGCAGATATCAATACTCGACACTTATTGCAATCATGCTTTCTGAATATCGTGCATCTCAACTGCAGAAGAAATTAAGACTTTAAAATGTGTACATTTTATTCATTAACTTGCTACATAAATTATTTCTCAATTGTAATTCAAGTCTCCACAAATGAAAGCCTTTGGTGTTTTTGTTATTGTCACATAACTGTGATAAAAGTGAGATGATGTAGTTTAAATAACAAAAGATTCAAGTTTAAACTTAACAAATATATTTATAACAATATTCTTTCAGGATAACTTGAAATGTTTCACTAACCTAAAACCCTAAAGTCTTTAAAAACAGGATTTTAAAGCCATATCTGTGTAGCTCACCTGAACGAGACATGACTGGTCATTTGCTGCAGCTGTGCCCAATTTTTTTCCATTTTATTTTTAACAAACTAAAACGTCAGATGTACAGACATCATAACATCTCTATGTGCTACCAAGGCCTTGGAATTGTGTGACAGTTCATTGATCCGTCACTGTCTGTGTTCGCTGAATTAGTGTCCAAAATCCAATTCTCTCGTCAGCGATTCACCGTGGACTGAAGGAGGGAGCAATTTGAGACTTCCCCGTGGTGTCCGCTGATTTGCTAACCCTGATGTTTTACAGCGTGTGGAGCAGTTTGACATGTAATTTCCTTCACA